>JAXIVD010003734.1:20000-25000 GCA_036785275.1 Cancer borealis
CCGCTGCTCCGTTGTAACCATCACGAGGCGCCTCCACACTCTTGGGAAGGCTCCGAGGCGCAGGAGGGAAAGAGAAAGGTGTATTTTTGGCGCTGAAATCGATGATCGTCGCACTGAGCCGAGACTGTTGTGATATACGGTGACTAAAATGGCTGCCGAGTCGTAGTATGATACAGTTATTATGGCGGTAAAGATGAGCCTGACTTGTTCCCGAGCATAAAAAAAGAAAGCTTCATGTAACATTAATATGAACCACCTCGAGGCTATAAATGGAAACCCTCACGAAACCTTCACTCGGTAGGGACGTAGAGTTGAAAGTGTAGGACCGTTGAGGCCAGGCAGCGAGGGTCGTCCTGCCGGCCTGCTCTTCCTTTCCCTTCCCTTCCCTTCCAGGCCTTAGTGGTGTGACGGACAGGGGCGGCAGGGAGCAGGGTAGCAGAGGACGAGCAGGGGACGAGGAGGGGACGAGCAGGGGGCGTATTGGACGGTTCTCCCTCCCTCATTCTTTTCCTCACTGTCTCCTTTTCCCTGTTTTTTTCCTCTCCTGTAGACACGCCACCTTTTTTCATGGAGTTATTGCCGCGGCGCCCCGCTCACCTGCCTCTACCCGGCCCAGTTAGTGACTAACGATGCTAATAAAGAACCACACCACTCACATCTAACGTGGCCCAGGGAACACCACCCTTGAAGCACCCCTGCCTCACCCCACCCCTGCCTCACCCCTGCCTCACCTTTACCTCATCCCTCACTCCTGCCTCACTTCTGCCTCACCTCACCCCTGCCTCACCTCACCCCTGCCTCAACTCACCCCTGCCCTACATTACCTAAACCCTCCCTCGGCACCACCCCTACCCTGCCACACCCCAACCTTCCCATGCATCACCCCTGCCTTGCCTCCCCTCACCCCTCCCTCAGCCCTACGCAATAACCTGTCCTGCCTCGACCCGCCCTCCATCGCCCCTCCCGGTGTCTCGCTGCGTCGCCTCCAACCTCGTCGTGTTTCATGCTAAGGAAGGGAAGTCTTGACACTCTGTTAAGGCAATATTTCCTCTGAGCGTAGGGCAGCAGCGGGCAGGGTAGGGCAGGGCAGGGCAGTGCAGGGCAGTGCAGGGCAGGTCTCAGGTCTGGGCCACGTGCAGGAGATGCCTCGAGGTGGTCAATAACCGCGTTAAATTTAGCACAATGCAGCTGTTGCTTGATGTGTTGGGATGAGTGATGGAGGAAGACAGACGACCCGTGACACCGTGTGAGACAGCCAGGGAGGGAGGGATGGGGGGAGGCGTGAGACAGGGACGTAAGGGGAACTGTGAGGCAGGAAAGGGCTAGGGAGGAGGCCAAATGAGCTACACTAAGCGTCACTACACCATCTGGCCGCCGAAGGAACCATCTGGGAAGTCACCGATTGTGCTAAGGAAAGAAGACGTTGTAAGAATGGAAGAAAGTGAGGAGAGGAACTGAAACGGAGGAGGAAATTCTAATGGGAGGGAGGAAGAGGAAGGAAGTTTTAGGGAGTGCAGAGGAAGGAAGAAAGGGAGAGAGGGAGAGAGCGAGGTAACTTGATCCCACATGAGACTGTCTGTGGAAATAATGTCCTGCTCTGAACATCGTCCCGTCCAACAAGACAGTGAAGGGCGAAGCAGTGAACAATAAGATGAATAAATACACGTCATTAATTATAAACACAACATCGCCGGGGCAGAGGGGAAGGAGGGGAAGGAAGGGAGGGAGAGAGGAGTAAGAGGAGGGGAAGAAACAGGTCAGAGGGGGTTGTGGGGTTGTTCAGGAAGAGGATAAGGAAGAGAGGCAAGGGGGAGGAACCGGTGGGAGGGAACAGGTTTTGGGAGGAGGAGGAGGAGGAGGAGGAGGAGAAGGAGGAGGAGGGACAGGAAGGGGAGGTGGCTGCAAAAGGGAAGGAATACTTAATTCTATTCAGTACGTAATGTTTTAGCGTCATTAATTGCATTCTTGACATGTTAAGTATAAGGTAATGGTGTATTAGGGTTGTATAAACGTGTACAATACATGTATGATACTGAACTATTATTTATTTATTCTTTGGTTTCGTTGGTGTTGTAATTTTGTTTTTATTGGAAAATAAATGCAGGAAATAAGAAAGTTTATGATATTGAAAATTGTAAGTTAATTGTTTATTTTCATTTTCTTGTTGGTTTTGTGTGTTATTGTTTCTTTTATTTTATCGTTATCATCATCATCATCACCATCATCATCATCCTCATCATCATCATCATCATCATCATCTGCTTCATGGTAAATATCTTAGTGACAGTCTTCAGCGCATACAGTATCATCACCACCTCCACCACCACCACCACCACCACCACCACACCACCACCATCACCACCACACCACCACCACCACCACCATCACCTCCATCATCCCTCCCCTCAACACTACCTGGCACACCTGTCACCTGTCTTACCTGCACTCATTAGGGGCACCGTGACACCTTCCTCACACCTGAACGTCGCCAAACCGCAGTCTTAAGCAGATATATATATTTGGAGGAGGAGGAGGAGGAGGAGGAGGAGGAGGAGGAGGAGGAGGAGGAGGAGGAGGAGGTGTATGTTAACAAGACTAGTTGTATTCTGCATTTACTGTTCTTTTTTTTTTTTTTTTCCTGTCAGATCTTTTATTTTTTTAACTCACTTCGTTCAATTATCTCTCTCATCTCCCTGTTACATTTTTCTTTTTTATTAAGTATCGTTCATGTAGTATGTGTTCGTATTCATTTATTTTCTTGTTTTCTTTCTCCGTTATTTACTTGTCACATCATAATTTTTTTTTGCTGAGTCTGTTATCGCTTGTTTGTTATAATTTTCTTATCAACAACTTCATTTTCTTATCTCCTTCTACCCATGTGTGTTTTTATATTCACTTTCATGGCTTGGAAGCATCTATTAGTGTGTATCTAATTCTTCCTCTTACGCACCCTTCTCCTCATCTTTCTTCTCCTGCTCCTCCTCCTCTTCCTCCTCCCATCTATTATACATTCGCAAAGTTTATTCGTGCTCATGTAACTGAGTAAATATAGCAGGTCGGGCACGTTTACACAAGCCTGGTGTCCCGAACTGCCGCTATGTAGTCCTCGGGTTCATCTTTTCTGCCAGATTCGTCATCGCTGCATCGAGTCTAGGTCGTGTAGTGCCAGGGTAACACAGTGCCAACCCGTGCTGCCTTGAGGGGTGAGAACTTCATGCAAACAGCGGGTTCCCTCAGATGGTGTGGTCCGGGCGTGGCGTAGCACTGTCCTGCCCGCGCCTCCTGATGTGAGGAGCTGCTGTCTCCGTCCCGCGAGGAGTCAGCTGACCTTTACAATGAGAGACAGTTGCTGCTCTGTCCGCCCCGCCGCGCCTCGCCTCGCCTCGCCAATGCCGTTCCGAGCTGCCCCACGATGCTGCAGGGAAGCCGCCCCGACCCGACCCTCCCCTCCCAGCCCCTCCTCGCCCCTCCCCGCTCCTCCCCGACCCTCCTCGCCCCGTCCTCTTTACTACGGCGTTGGTCATACTCGATTCTGACCCGATATAACGAGTCTGACTAGTCCAGTGGAAGGCAGAAGTTCGGTTTGTCTCCCTCACTCTACCTCCCCTCAACAACGCCTACCCCATTCCCCTTCCTGTCCCCATCCTAGCCTTCCCTTCCCCTCCCTGCTCTCCCCTGCCTCTTCTTGAGTCTCCCTGCCTTTCCCTGCCTCTCCCTGCCTTTCCCTGCCTCTCCCTGCCTTTCCCTGTCCCTCTCCTTCCTACTCTGTGCCTCGTTCGCCAAGACATTACCTTCCTCTTAACAACTCTTGCGCATTCCTCACGTCTTATGAGTTTGTAAAATGCACTTTTTCCTCCTTTTCTTTGTGTGTGTGCGCGGTCGTTGTCTGAGTGTTACTTTGATGTTGGATTGTGTTTTCCCGCCAAAATGAGGGAGTTTAACAAGAGCTCAGTTGTCGGTGCTGGCCCAGTCATCAAGGTTTACGTCTTGTCAGGATCTTTTATACTTTGTTCATCTCTTTAAACATCTCTACTCATGGCTTTTGTATAGGTTGTGGAGCTGCGTCCCCTCACCTTCCCCTCATCTTCCCCTCACTTGCCCCTCACCTTCACTAGTCATCCACATGGTATAGCTAGCGTAAGGGCGTGCAGGAGAGCGTAGAAATGGCCAGGACCTACCCAGCTAAGACAGATGGGAGGCTATTGAGGCGGACAATGGCATCACTACTCACACAAACCCTTAAATTGTTCCCTCGGTGGGCGCTGCTACCTGCATGTTGGTGTGTAACAGTGTTGTGTGTGTGTGTGTGTGTGTGTGTGTGTGTGTGTGTGTGTGTGTGTGTGTGTGTGTGTGTGTGTGTGTGTGTGTATGTGTATGTGTATGTGTGTGTGTGTATGTGTGTGTGTGTGTGTGTGTGTGTGTGTGTGTGTGTGTGTGTGTGTGTGTATATGTGTATGCAGGTATGTGAAGGCTGTTTAGTGAAGGCTCGTTGATGAATGTCGCTTTTTAAAACTATAATATCTTGGCAGTCTTGTTTTAGTACCTGCCTTCCACCAACCTGCTTCTCCGAACCTCCTAATTCCTTCCTCTTCCTCGTTGATACTCCTTCCTTCCTCCCTCCCTCGCTCAGCCTGCCAAGCTACATTAACTCCGCCCTGCTCACCATATCTCAGACACAGGTGCTCGCTACAGGCCCATTAACACTGACTGGCAGACTCCGGCTACCTTTCCGTCGGGCAGGAGGCGAGAAAACAAAGCCTGGGAGTGTTGCTCATGTCAGATAAATTCGATAAGCGCGGCATATCTTCATCCTAATCTGCGCGGCAACCATTCGTTCGCATAATAGTTAGAGGCTTCTCAGGTGGGCCCGTGATGCCTGTTAATCTGGAGTAGAGTTGCTTAAGACCTCCCCAGCCACGCCCCCGCCACTAGAACCTCAGTAAAACGTAGGCAAAGAATGGCTCTCAGATCTGTGGTATCTCAGTGTTATCGGAGTTAAG
>JAXIVD010003734.1:30000-42957 GCA_036785275.1 Cancer borealis
CCGACATAAGATTATTAATATTTTGCTATCATTATTTATATTATCAGTTACACGTGTCAGCAGGAATATCACGTTTACGTTAGCAGGAAATTATTACAAGTTCAGTTTTTCAATTTCTCTCACTTTTTTTTTTGTCTAAATATTTTACGAGTCGATTTCGATTTTCACGAAGAATAAATAAAAAAAATAGTTGGTTCTGGTAAAGTACGTTAAAATATTACTACGTTTATTTTTTTCATCATAAGTGTATATCAATATTGTATTTTTATTTGTTTATTTTCTTTATTGTTTATTCATTTATTCATACATGCAGTCATTCGTTTTTATTATCAAATAGTATTTTCTTATTATTTCGTTTTGCTGGTTATCTATTTATTCATCTTATTCATGCATTATTTCGTGTTTATCATCAGTGTTTGTCTTGCTTCTCATTCATTTATTCATCCTTGCATTCATGTATCTTTATATTCACTGTGAGTTTTATTTTCTCGATTATTCACCAATTTATTCCTTCATGCATTCGTTCGTTCTTATCCTAACTGGTTTTTTTTATTTACTATCTATTTATTAATCTATCCATGCATTCGTCTATTCTTATCTTCATTTTTTTTATTTCCTTGTCTATCTATCCATTTATTTATCCCTCTTCGTTTTTATCATCACATTTTGTCTTCTTATCATTTCGTCCTGAGATCAGTAACGCAGGAACGGTTGTCGTTGTCTGTTCCGTCACTTATGTTACCGTCACTACAACGGGAAGGATGAGAGCGTGTTACGTTGAAGGGAGGGAGGGAGAGGCAGCCCCGTGACGCAAATAAATACCCTCCCTTCCTTCCCTTCTTTCCCTCCCTTCCCTCCCTTCAGTCTCTTCCCTCAATTCCCTTCCTTCCCTCCATTCCCTCCCTTCAGTCTCTTCCCTCACTTCACTTCCCTCCCTTACATTACATTCCCTCCCCTTCTTTCCCTTTCCTCCCCTTCCCTCCCTTCCCTCCCTTACCCATCAGGTTCCTACACTCCCTTTACAAGTCCCCCTTTCTGTACCCTATGTTCTATGCCTCATCCACCCACTTTTCTGTCAACCACAATCCTCCTCCCTCCTTCCCTCCCTCCCTCCCTCCTTTCCTCCCTCCTTTCCTCCCTCCCTGGTGGCCGTCACGCTGGTGTCATTTTACCGTTAAGTCCTCTCTACAGCAAGATACAGAGAGAGAGAGAGAGAGAGAGAGAGAGAGAGAGAGAGAGAGAGAGAGAGAGAGAGAGAGAGAGAGAGAGAGAGAGAGAGAGAGAGAGAGAGAGAGAGAGAGAGAGAGAGAGAGAGAGAGAGAGAGAGAATAATAAAAAAAGGATGTTCAAGATATGGATTTGATATATTTTTTAGGGGATTATGTGTGTGTGTGTGTGTGTGTGTGTGTGTGTGTGTGTGTGTGTGTGTGTGTGTGTGTGTGTGTGTGTGTGTGTGTGTGTGTGTGTGTGTTTTTCTCATGAGAGCTAGAAATCCTTATGCAACAGAGAATGAACAATTGAGACTCCCAGAAACACACCACAGAGTATCTTTCATTTAAGTAACAACAGTGAAAAAAAAAATGTATATGTAAGTAAATGAATAAATAAAATGGAGACTCACTTTATCAACATACTCTCAAAGTTAAGTTCTATGCGAATAAAGGTCGAAATAAGGTCATTAGAGTCTAATTAGTGTGTTAATTAACCTTTTTTTCGTCTTCATTGCAGTTTTTTGTTCCTTTTTTTTTTTCCTTATCGGTTATTTTTTTTAGTTATATATTTTCTTTTTTATTGATTGTCTTTATTTATTTATTTTTTTTTTTTCGTCTATTTACATCTTTAATTTTTTTTCTTATCCTAATATTTTTTTGTTTTATATTATCTTGATTATTGTTTATTTCTATCAATTTCTTCTTTACTTCTGTTAAATTTTTCGTCTATTTACATCCTAATTTTTCTTATTCTAATATTTATCGTCGTGTTTTTTTTCGCTCGTTGCTGTAAAAATTTGAATCCCTTTATATAATTTTGTGTAGCACTATATTTCTTCCCCTTTTCCTATAATTTCTTCCATTATTCCCCTCATTTCCTAGTCTTGTTTCCCATTCCATTGTCTCCTTCAATTCTTTGTTCTCATATCCCTCTGTAACTCCTCCCCTTCCCTTCCCTTCCTTTCTGATCCTTTCTCCCCTTTCCCTCCCTCCCCTCCCTCCCCCAGCTACTTCCCCTCGTTCCTCTTCCCTGGGGGCCAATCTGCTCCCCATCAACACGTCCTGGGGTATTCGAACAGGTGGAAATAGATTGATATAAACCCGCAGACAACCTCCCCTCGCGATAACAGCCGATATGTGACACCACCTCACGTTGCCACACGCCGCCCAGCTGCCTTCTCCCTCCCCGTCTCTTTTCCCCGTGAAGAATATTGACCCAAACCTGATATAGAAAACGCAGTAGATAGCCCATACTCACCCTCATGTATATCTCCACCCTATATTCACCTAAACACCCCTTCAAAAATCTTACCATACATATCATATCGTTGAAATATTGACGTGTTTCGTAAAGTGAGGGGAGTTAGGAATAAAAAATGGTCGTGTAGAATGGCAACATTTGGTAGGTTCCTCTCCCTGACTCTTCCTCTCTTCCCCTTTACCGTCCCCTTCACCTCCCCCTCGAGAGCTGGATAAACTGATCACTGATGGGCTGAGGGACGCACTTGAGAGCTGTTTATGATTGTGGTGAAGTTGAGGTTGAGGGAGAGAGTGATGTTAAATGGTCTCCGCTCGATTATTTAGAAAGGGGGCGAGAGAGGGGGACTAGAGTATGAGAGAGAGAGAGAGAGAGAGAGAGAGAGAGAGAGAGAGAGAGAGAGAGAGAGAGAGAGAGAGAGAGAGAGAGTACATGTGATAGAGACAGGTGTGTGTTAATATTATGGTAGAAATGTTACAGGTGCATCGAGGCAACGAAACACCTGCCTTACGCCTCCTTTATATATACCTTTGTAGTAGTAGTAGTAGTAGTAGTAGTAGTAGTAGTAGTAATAATAGTAGTAGTAGTAGTAGTAGTAGTAGTAGTAGTAGTAGTAGTAGAACAGCACCAACACACTGTATATAACCTAAGCAACACTACATACTACTACTAACAGTCCCATCCATCGTTTTCTTTAACACCTTAACACCTTACTATGACATTATCTCACTCACTAATTGGCAGGAGACTAGAAAGGTGCAACAGTGGAATGGCCGCCACTAAACTTACAGTGTCTCCCTTTATCACGCTTGCTTAATTCCTTGACGACTTGATGGCTTTTGTAAACGTCACCTCAACGCGAACACAAGATCAAGATTGAGGTGGAGGAGGAGGAGGAGGAGGAGGAGGAGGAGGAGGAGGATTTCAGGAAGTGTTTTAGAATATTGTCTCACCGCGGCCTCCGAGACACGTTGAGGTGTATTCAAGGTTATTGTGAGGCTGATGACCTGACTGACGCTGTGACGGAAGATGAGAGGGGAGAAAGGGGAGGTAATGTGTCTTCTTCTTTTTTATTATTCATCTTCCTCTTCTTCTTCCTTCTCCTTGTCCTCTTCTGTATTTATATCATTATTATCTTTATTTTTTTTTCTTATTGTTGTTGTTGTTGTTGGTATTACTATTGTTATCATTGTTATTATTTTTGTTATTATTATTATTATTATTATTATTATTATTATTATTATTATTATTATTATCCTCTTCCTCCTCCTCCTCCTCCTTCTCCTCTTCTTCCTCCATCTTAATCAACGAGTAGCATCCTAACGAGTCAGATAACTAAAGCATCCACGCTTCATCTCTCTCTCTCTCTCTCTCTCTCTCTCTCTCTCTCTCTCTCTCTCTCTCTCTCTCTCTCTCTCTCTCTCTCTCTCTCTCTCCTGCAGGTTCTCTGTAAAACAAAATTTTTTCTCCAGCCTCGTCACGTCACTCCACAAGACCGTTCCTTCGCCTCTGTTATTAATGGAGGTCGTTAGTTTCTTCGTCTTTTTTCCATTGAGGAGGAAGCGTGGAAGTGATGCAAGTCGGAAAGAGGATTGTGAGGGGAGAGGAAGAGGGAAATGGGCAATAAATTCGGGCTGTAAACGACGCCTGAATTCTTATTGACGATTAAGCGAAAGCGTGTATGGGAGGTGTGTATGGGTGGGGTGATGGGGGGGTGAAGGGGGAAGAGTGAGGCTGTGATGGGGATGCAAAGGGAGACACACGGTAAATCTGGCTCTTGTGTTGGGGTGGTGGTGGTGGTGGTGGCGGTGGGAGGGCTGGCGGGGTGATGGGCGGGGTCAGGGTTTGTGGGCGGGGTTAGGGAGGTGCGTAGCGTGTTTGGCTCCTCCCCTATTGGAGTGTGGTCGTCCCAAGAGAGACACGCGCTCGTTAGGGACTATTGTCGGGGCTTACGGTCTGTTAGGGGTGGGCTGGGCGGCTTTTAACGGCTAGAGAGGGTTGGCTGAGGGCTCTGATATGATTCTCTACACTGAGGGAGGAACATTGCGAAATTTGTGTATTTTTACGACTCTGTTCCCAAGGGTGTGAGGGAGACAAGGGCTTACCGGGGTTATAAGGGAGGAGAAACAGCTGTAGGGAGACATACACCACTACATAACTAAATAGAAACTCGTCTGTATGCGATAAAGAAAGAAAAAGACAGAGTGAGTACAACTTTACCTCGCCTTCCTTCGCCGCCAGCCATTAAGTTTCCTTCCGTTCAATCTACCACGATGGAAAACTTACCTATCTATCTATGCGCAATTTTCCCTGTTCCTGTGACCGCGGAGGTGGATGATAGCGAGGTATTACGGTATTAGGGTCTCTCTCTCAGACGCTCCGGTTGCTAATGGTTGGTGTGGCGGAGGAGACTCTAACCAGAAGCTGGCTATCACGACCCCAACGTCTTGAGTGAGTCTCCTTATCACTGCGATCTGCGGACGGAAGTATTACGGACGAATAACTCTCCAGCCGCTGCAGTGAGGTTGTGCTTATCCGTTACCGAGAGAGAGAGAGAGAGAGAGAGAGAGAGAGAGAGAGAGAGAGAGAGAGAGAGAGAGGGGGGGTTGGGGGCAGGTGATGTAGAAGCCTGAGGGGGAAGAAGGGCAGGACAGCAGTAGAAGAAAGCTGGGAAAACAATGATCAGCTGTTTGTGTGTGTGGAGGGCCGTGTTTCTCCTCTTTTTATGAGGTGGATTTAGGTAAAAGGGAGGTGAAGATTATGAATGGAAGGATGAGGAAGAGGAGGAGGAGGAGGAGGAAGAGGAGGAGGAGGAGGAGGAAGAGGAGGAGGAAGAGGAGGAGGCAGTAAGTGTAGGAGAAAATCGAAAGCTGCCTCTGGGTTTTTGTGCGTAAGAGACAAACGGTGGTCTTCCAAATATTGACACCAGCCAACCTTCCCCCGGTGTGTGCTGTCCCTCCACACACACACACACACACACACACACACACACACACACACACACACACACACACACACACCTCAGCTCCAAACAATTATTCACATCCCTCTTCTTACGTCTTCTCCTCCTCCTCCTCCTCCTCCTCCTCCTCCTCCTTCTCCTCCTCCTCCTCCTCCTCCTCCTCCTCCTCCTCCTCTTCTTCCTCCTCCTCCTTCAGTTCTTAATTAAACCAAAATTACGTACGGAAACATTAATTAAAACCACATACAACCTAATCAGCGGTGGGCAGCATCTCTTGAGGGACGGGAGGATGGTGGGAAGACAAAGCAGGAGGAACTGGAGTGAGTGGGAGTGGGTAGGAATGAGTGGGAGTGAGTGGGAGTGAGTGGGAGTGGGCGGGAGTGGGCGGGAGGGCGTATATAACAAAGCTCCTCCACATAATGGCTAAACAGTGGGCGTTACCGACTGTCAATTTGTGCAGAAGTGAGCTAATAAAGGCAGGACTTAGAGTTATGCACCGACACGTTACCTGTTGACACTGCCCCGCCCCCCCCACGCCCACCACCACCCCACACACCCATCCCCCACCACCCCACATCCCCGCCCCGCTGACCTGAGAGACGGGCCGGCGGTGTGGGCGGCCTGAAGCTCGTGACCCGCACACACAGCGTCGCCCGTCAGAATATAGAAGACCATTGTGCTCAGAGGCGCGGGAACCCACCTATCAGAGCAAACAGAGGAGGGGAAAGGGTGGGACACACACACACACACACACACACACACACACACACACACACACACACACACACACACACACACACACACACACACATACATTATAGGAAAGTAGTTGGCAATTATGCAAATGTATGTATATCAGAGTTACATACAAATTTATACTTTTACACCCTAAAAATTGTACACTTTTTACACGCAGTTCATTTACATCCCGTGACATCATTCCCGAAGAAGGCGCAGAAGAGCAGGGGAAATGTGGCGTGTTTGAGGGTCGTGGCCGTAAGTTCCCTAACCTTTTCCCACTTCCCGGAGGCCGCTGCGGGAGGAAGGGGAGTCACTTCTGTGTATACATTGAGCCTTGGGACACCCTGAGGCGGCGGTGCTATGCTGTCCCTTCCATCCATCACCACGCCGCGGGGAATGTGTGGAATGAGAGAATGACTTACATGGGCTGGCCTACCTGACTCACACACACACGCACACACACACACACACACACACACACACACACACACACACACACACACACACACACACACACACACACACACACACACACACACACACACACACACACAAACACACACACAAGGAATACACTGGACTCGTTATGAAGTTTTAACGATGAGAACATGAGACAAGGGAAGATTATTGCAATTTGTTCGTCTGGTAATGGGAGTGGTGCCGGGATAATGGCGGTAATGGTTCCCCTAATGGACATATAATCATGGTAGAGATCCATTGTATTGAAATCGTGCGGAATATGTAATGAAGAGAGTGGCTGTAATTGGCGCACTATCCGTTGCTACCCCACCAGATGGTCTTCGTTAATTGGTAGCAGTGAGGTTCCTGCGTCACCCTTTGGACTCGTATTAATTCAGACATCCGACGAAATTCACTCCTGGAGGTGGCTTATCCCGGCAGGAGGTGAAGCTGGAGGAAGGGAAGGATGATTTATAAAGCCATATTGACGCTATTATGAGAGAGATACACATAACGCTTAGAGTGATACAATCTTTTCGCATTATTGTTATTACTTGTACACGTCTCACTCGGCTCGGCAAGGCAAGGCAAGGCAAGGCAAGGCAAGGCAAGGCAAGGCAAGGCAAAGGAAGGATGACTGTGACCAATTCATGCAGGAAGTTGATCATTAAGAAATTATGTGAACCCGGCCAGACTTTAGGTATTGAATCCGGTGTGAAAGTGAAGGAAAATATTTGCTTTGGAGTTACGAGTCTGAGAGGGTCGGGGAGATGTTAAGTGAGTGTGTGTGTGTGTGTGTGTGTGTGTGTGTGTGTGTGTGTGCGTGTGCGTGTGCGTGTGCGTGTGCGTGTGTGTGTGTGTGTGTGGAATATCCTGTCATTATCGATCCTCATCTTATGCAAACTTTATAAATATTCTTTAGTGACTTAAATAAACTTAATACTCACTTACAGATACTTGATCCTGTTGACTTATGACTGACAGAAAACATAGGAGGTGAGTCTAATCTAGTGTGTGCTTACCCTGAGGTGCTGAAATGAAGTGCTGAACAGACTTAAGTGGCTCTTGTCAATGTTATGTCTAGTTATTACGTTCATCCTTTGCTCTACTAACTGTGTTCTTTTCATCCTGTTATGGGAGAGAACATACTTGGGATATTTCACCTTGACACCTTGTTCTTTGTATACCTACCTCAAGGTGTTTTTCAAGGACCTTTTCTATCTTTTATTGGATGCTTTCGGGGTGAAAATTTATTACCGATGGCGTGATAGTGAGGCAGATTATTGTTATCGTGTTAATTGTTAAGAATCAGTAGCAGTTTGTTGTGTATAATCTCAGTTTAATCTCTTGCTGAGCTATATTTCCTTTGATCTGAATCTCTCTCTCTCTCTCTCTCTCTCTCTCTCTCTCTCTCTCTCTCTCTCTCTCTCTCTCTCTCTCTCTCTCTCTCTCTCTCTCTCTCTCTCTCTCTCTCTCTCTCTCTCTCTCTCTCTTAGGACAGGTGTGGTGGTGTACCGTTAATTCCTGTTGGATCCACGTTACTTATCATAAAACAGGTTTATTAATGCTGATTCTATTTATTACATAACAATAAGATGATAAGGTACAGGAAATGATGATAAGATTCAGATCGACACCGAGGGGAAGAAATATTTTTTTGTATCCCAACACCAGACAACATCAGACAACACCACACAACACCACACAACACCACATAACACCACACAACACCACATAACACCACACAACACCACAGCAACACCAGCTACACCACAGTAAGAACCAAAAATAAAATCGGAATTCCTATCACCATCAACACATTTTTGACGCAACTACAACATTTTTTAGAAACACAGAAACACCCACAACAACACCACAACACCACACAGCAAGGGGCAGGGATGGGTATGAATGGGTATGAGTGGGTATACATAGGTGGGTATAGGTGGGTATGTTTCCCCCCTCCACGCCCTCCCATCCTTGCATTCCTCCTGCCGGCAAGGTAGATACTGTTACCAGCTTCATAGGGCGACGTGGTCTGAGACTCAGCTTAAGTGCGATTACTCACTGACTCAGCAACTTCCTCTATTGACTCATGTGTTCTCCAGCGATTAAGAAGGAATCATATCAGTCGTGTTTCTTTTGTGTTCGTTTGGGTTCGTGTGTGTGTGTGTGTGTGTGTGTGTGTGTGTGTGTGTGTGTGTGTGTGTGTGTGTGTGTGTGTGTGTGTGTATGTCTTTTTTTCTTTCTCTCTCTTTCCCTTTCTTTCTTTCGCTCGCTGTTGATACATTTTCCTTTCCTTTTCCTTTTCCTTCTCTTTCCTTTGTTTTGTTTTGTTCCATTTATACATCCAACATTCTTTCTCTCTGTGTGGCTTCGTTTTTATGTTTCCTCGCTTTTGTTTATTCTCTTTCTCTTCTTTTTTTATTCTTCACCACACTATTCCCTTACATTCGTTTAGCGAGAACATAAAACACACTTTCTTTCATCCCTCATCCAATAAAGTCACGAGTTTCATGTATTTTTTTATTTATATTTTTATCCAAACACTTTTTATATTTCAGTCCTTCCTTCCATTCTTACAACATCCAGAAATATGATATTTCAAACACTTCACTTTAGTAACCAACACTTGGTCGGTCACTTAGATTAACCAACTCTCGTTACTTCCTCTCTTCCACCTCACCTCCACTTCCTCTATGCACCTCCACCTCCATCTCCTCCACGCATAGCACCGGATAAGACGTGTTTTGTTTCCTTGGGAGTGTCGTCCGTCTCCCCATCTGTCCTTGGTGTGTTTAATTATCTCATAAAGTCTTGTTAATTTACGACCCTCGAGTCTCTCTTTGGTACTAGTTCTTGATCTCTCTTTATTTTCCACATTTTGCGTCCTTGAAGTGTATGTAGTTTGTCCCACGTGTGTTTAAGTGTTTGTTCAGGTAGTATGTATGTGTGTTTGTTATGTTGTTGTGTTGTGTTGTGTTGTGTTGTGTTTTTAATCTTAATGGAGAGTGGAAAAAACTTGTGTTAGATTGAGCTTTTTTTTATACTGGTGCTCAGTTTATCCTTTTTTTTTTTTTTAACTGTTGGTGAATTCATCCTTTTTTTGAAACTTGAGGTGAATTTATATATATTTTTAGGTGGTGAATTTATATATTTTTTTTTCTTAAACTGGAGCTAAATTAACTTTTTTTCCTCTATTACCACAATTATTGGATTTATCGTAAAATATTCGTCTTTAATTCTCTCTTCACATTCTTCTATATAAACAAATCCACCTCTTTCTTCAATACCTCCTCCTCCTTCTATTTCTTCATGTTCCTCGCCCACACCCTTGCTTCTCATTATCTTCCTCCTCCTCCTCCTCCTCCTCCTCCTCCTCCTCCTCCTCCTCCTCCTCCTCCTCCTCATCGCTCGTCTCCCAGTGAACCGCGGACGCCGGACGTGGCCTGCAAACACTCCATCTCCAACGCGGCAGGATGGAGCAGCTCGCCGCCCGTCCGCTCCTCCCGGGCAGGTGTGGGCGGACTCAGGGCGTGAGACTCAGGTGTCCTCAGAGGCGCTCTTCCACGGAGGGGGAATGGTGTGTCCTTGAGGTGTCCTGTGAAGGGTGGTCCTGATATCCTTCTTTTTGTGTCTGTCTCAGAGTTTTGTTTAATTTTCCAGACAATGTTTTTTTACTAATTTTATTTATTTAGCTTTTGGTTAATTTTTTTCTATATTTTTTTTATTACGATTGCTCACTTGGAAAGATGCTACACCATTTTCTTTCTTAAAGCCATTGTGTTTTATTTTTAGGATAATATTTTAACTCATTTTACTAATTTCTTCCTTCATCACTTTTCTCTCGTTTTCTTCATTCCCTGGAAACACACTTTATATCTTTTCTCTTATATATTTACTCCATAGAAATCTTTCGTCAATGTACACTTTTTCTCCTTCTCTTTTATACGTTTCATCAGGTTTAGTACATTTTTAGGGCTGGAGAGTAGTATGTGTAGTCGTTGTAGTCGTTGTAGTCGTCTTGGTCGTCTTGGTCGTTTTATATTCACTAAGCGGAACGAGTAATGGTCGACGCATAATCAACCACTTCATTTGGTCGAAAGGGTTTTTTTGGGGGTAGGAATTGAATCTATCTGTCTACTGTTGACCTTTTTTTCTATTCGTGTGTGGTGGATCTTGAAGGGTCAGCTGTCTGTCGTTTTGTTTCAGGAGGAGGAGGAGGAGGAGGAGGAGGAGGAGGAGGAGGAGGGGGAGGAGGAGGAGGAGATGTAGGGTAAGGAAGGGAAGGAGAATGAATTAGGACGATTAAGGAAAAAACGCCTTTCTTTTCTTTTTTTTTCTTTTTCTTTTTTCTCTCTCTCTCTCTTTCACTAACACAGAGGATTACTGATGCTCTTTTGTTTCTATCCAGTCTTGTCTGAACCTTAAGACTAAATGTATAAATGTACAAGAGGAAGGAACAGAATGTAGCCGTACAGATCCTCCTCCCTTTATTGTCTTTTGGCCTTAGTGAGTCTCAGGTTAAGAGGATCCAACTCCCCGTCCTGCGAGGCCCCGAGAACACCTTTAGGGCTGTCAGGGTATGTCACTTTCTTACCTCCAAGAGCCTCGTGCCGAAATGTGAGATATTAATTCCCTCTTAATTTCTACTTTACATTCTTAAGAGACATGGGTGAGTAGTAGAAGAGAGAGAGAGAGAGAGAGAGAGAGAGAGAGAGAGAGAGAGAGAGAGAGAGAGAGAGAGAGAGAGAGAGAGAGAGAGAGAGAGAGAGAGAGAGAGAGAGAGAGAGAGAAATGGGTGGAGACACTACCCAGGGCATTAGTGAGGGGAGGAAGATAGAGGGACGGAGGGAAGGAGGGATGGAGGGAGAGGGAGAGGAACAGGCACGAGACTCTCTCAATGTGTGTCAATATTTGCAGTGTACATTTGATAACATGAATGGGCGGTGCAGGTCCCTCCACTCAAGAGAATCAATGAACAATGGAGGCTTGTCGTGGGTATGGCACAGTGGGTTTGTCGTGCCTTGGTCGTGTAAGTTGTGTTAGTGTTTAGATAAAGTGTCGTTGTTTTTTTACTACCAATGATTTTTCAGTTTGTTTTATTTTTATTTATTTATTATTTTTATTGTGTGGTGAGTTTGGTTTCGTTTTTTTTTTTTGTGTGTGTGTTTGAATGTTATGTTTTTTCATGTTATTTATTGTGTTATTGATTTTTTATTTATTATGTGAATGTGTTATGTTGTGGAATGTTTTATTTATTTATTTGTTTGTTATTAATGTAGTTGTTTAGTTTTGCGTCTCGTGTGTTAAAAATTATTGATGTTATTTTATTTTTTTTATTTCGGCTTTGAAATAATGTTTTTTTTATTGTCTTTTTGTTGAATTTATATATTTTTTCGTCTTTGATATCCATTCACAGGTTATTGTTATTGAATCAGAAACATAAATAATAATATATAGATCGTTAATACATCAACATAAATATTTAATATCAGCAAACAACAATCATTTCAACATTCATCTTCACTTATTAACTCAACTTTATTTATTTATGTAAACCTTTCACTTTCATTTATATTTATTTTAGAACTTATATTTATTTGTTTATTTATATTTCATTATTTTCTTCGCTTCATATCTTCTCTTATTATTTTTTGTTTGTTTATTTATTTTCTTTCTCTTGTTTTATCTTGTGTTTAATTACTTCCCTTTTTTTTTTTTGTTACTCAGATTACTATTGTTGTTTTCTTTTTTTTTTCTTTTTGTTATTCTCATTCTGTGTTTTCTTCTTTTATTTCCTTGTTGTTTTTTCCTGTTCGTCTGTTTTTATTCGCCATTGTTTGTGTGTTTGCTTTTATTCTGTATTGTGTTTGTTTTATTTATGTTTGTTGTCGAGTTTCTTCTTCTGTTTATTTATATATTTTTTCCTTGTATTTTTTGTTTGGTTTTTGTTTCTAAACTATCGTCATTTTTCTTATTCATCTATTCAATCATTTTTCTTATTATTATTTGGTCCATTTATTTGTTTTTTTATATTGGTTTCTTTTTCTTCATGTGTTTTTGTCATTATGAATATTATTATTTTTTCCAAAACCATTTTATTTATTTATTTATTTATTTTTTTTTTTTTTTTTTTTTTTTTGTGTGTGTGTGTGTTGTGTGTGTGTGTGTGTGTGTGTGTGTGTGTGTGTGTGTGTGTGTGTGTGTGTGTGTGTGTGTGTGTGTGTGTGTGTGTGTGTGTGTGTGTGTGTGTGTGTGTGCGCGTGTGTGTGTGTGTGTGTGTGTGTGTGTGTGTGTGTGTGTGTGTGTGTGTGTGTGTGTGT
>JAXIVD010003735.1:2500-32500 GCA_036785275.1 Cancer borealis
TCATTATGGAGATATAAATTACAAATGTTGTTATTAAGATAACTTTCACACAATTCATGTGTAATACCTCTTTTCAATATTTTTGACGATGGAAAATGTGCGAAAAGGTTGATGAAAAGTGGTTGGGGTATGTGCTTGCTTTTTGTGGGCAAACTTTTTATTATATTTCTTCTACTGTGTCACTTTTCTGATCTCTTCCTTTTGCTGATCCTCCCTACTCCCATGTACGTGGAAAGTGGGGCTGGCTACTGACTGACTGAAAATATGTTTCTGGTGTAGTTTTGTAGCTTAATGTTGTTTCTTTTTCAGAGTCTGAAGGTGAAAGTTGTTCCTGTGAACCTGCTGTAACTGCATCCGTATCAAAATGAGTGAAGATTAACCCATTGTAGGAAGAAGGACTACAGACTGGATATTGTGTTGGCTGTGTCAAAGTAAATTTAAAAAAGACTTGCGCTGTCCATTCAAGAAATAATGTCATCATGAGGCGTACAACTCTCTTGAGAAGGATCTTCTCAATTTTGTTGAGAATGATACCCCGCTGCCATTTGGTGTTACCTTGAACTATCTTGATGATGGTTCTGGAGTTGGAAGCACTTTGTTGAAAAATGAGGCTAAATAGCACAGTGGGTGCAATGGTACAGAGACTGTTGGAAAAGAGGGCACAGGATGATAAATCTGATGAAGAAAACATGGTCAGTCCTAAAAAGACAAGGTCAAGTTACAGTGCCTCACTTGATAGATATAAAATGCAGTGTGTCAGTAGTAGTCAAAGTGCCAAAGTGGGGGTAATGGGGGGTAAAATGGGGGTAACCAAAGTGGGGGGGTAAAATGGGGGTAACCAAAGTGGGGGGGTAAAATGGGGGTAACCAAAGTGGGGGGGTAAAATGGGGGGTCACCAAAGTGGGGGTAAAATGGGGGTAACCAAAGTGGGGGGGGTAAAATGGGGGTCACCAAAGTGGGGGTAAAATGGGGGTAACCAAAGTGGGGGTGTAAAATGGGGGTAACCAAAGTTGGGGGGGTGGTAAAATGGGTGTAACCAAAGTGGGGGGGACATCCTCTTCTTACACACACACACACACACACACACACACACACACACACACACACACACACACACACACACACACACACACACACACACCTGTTTCTTCCTCTTCCCATCTGATCTTGAAGTTTGATTAATGGACCTTGGGGGGACCCGCGGTGATCCGGTATCGCTAATGGCCTTTGGGGGATTCCGCTTGTTTTCAAGGAGTGTGTGTGTGTGTGTGTGTGTGTGTGTGTGTGTGTGTGTGTGTGTGTGTGTGTGTGTGTGTGTGTGTGTGTGGTGAGCGGAATTGGTTGGGAGATATAAAGACGAACGCACTGATATAGTCATCTTTAACGAGACTTGGGGGTCCCCCCGCAGTGATCCGGTATCGCTAATGACCTTTGGGATGACCTTTGGGGGATTCCACTTGTTTTCAAGGAGTGTGTGTGTGTGTGTGTGTGTGTGTGTGTGTGTGTGTGTGTGTGTGTGTGTGTGTGTGTGTGTGTGTGTATGTGTGTGTGTGTGTGTGTGTGTGCGAGAGAGAGAGAGAGAGAGAGAGAGAGAGAGAGAGAGAGAGAGAGAGAGAGAGAGAGAGAGAGAGAGAGAGAGAGAGAAAACCTATATATAAGGAACCGCTTTGACGCCAGGGGTCACAGAACGCTCTCGTTTTCATAGCCAGGGGTCACAGAACGCTCTCGTTTTCATAAACATGAAGAGACCCGTTAAGCGTTTTGAAGTATCAGTTCCATGTGTATCATATGCAGAAGCATCTGCGCCGGGTCATACATGTGTGCGTTGCATGTGCCAAAAATACTTCACCCTGTCATCGATACAACAACATAGAGCGAACTGCATTCCCAGGGGTCTCGGATTTGGATCCAAAGATATTACCAGAATTAAACCGGGTTGCAGCGCAGAACCACGGACATGTCTCAATGATGAAGAGAGGTAAAACCAATGACAAGCCACAGCTCATTGTCTTCCGTAATGCAATAGCGTTTAATATGAGAAACATTCTTATATTTTAAGCGACACGGTGAAATATGTATGGGTAGAGAGGCTAATTTTTGTGTTTATTCCTCTTTCAAAGGACTACCTCCGATGCAGAAGAGTCTTTCAGGCTCAGTCAATGCCCCGTCTCGCCAGTGATTGGTAAAGGCCGGAAAAGGAAACGGACGAATACACATGGTGTGTTTCTGTTTTTATATTACACACACACACACACACACACACACACACACACACACACACACACACGCACACACACACACACACACACACGCACACACACACACACACACACACACACACTGTGTTGTTTGTAATTAGATGCTTATATTAAGGACATATCCATTCAAAGGCAATATCATTTTACTGTTCCTCAGACGCCCGTGGAAAAAAGCAAGTTCATCGCGAAGATTCCCCCCGACCAGGACCTAGTGGTTACAATTCAGGTCGACCAACAACACCCCCGTCATCGTGCGAAGATACAGATGATTGCCCGGGGACTAGTGGTTATAACCCTGGTCGTTCATCGCAAGCGCCAATTAGCGGTAAGTTTCTATTTACATATTTATTGAATAACAATCATGCTGTAATTAGTTGTCTATATGGTCATGTTTGTACTATGAAAAAATGATGATATCGCCATGTGGCTATTTGATATTATTTTTACTCTTCCTCAGCCGCCTATGTAAAAACACATGTTCGTCGCGAGGATTCACCACAACCAGGACCTAGCGGCTACAAACCGGGGCGTCCAACATCTAGTGTAAGCAGTGAACATTTTAACGGGGCTTTCACAACGATAGACGTACCTATCCCATTGGAAGACAGTGGAAACATTGCGATGTTTTTCAACAACACTGAACGTCTTCGCGAAGCAGTAGAGTCTGTCTTCCAGGGCTACCGACATGCTAGGCCTCCATCGTTCAAAACCTACGTAGATGCGCATCTGCGTTTAGTCAGAGAAGTCCCCAACGAAGAACCACAGTACAGGGATATGTACATGCGAAGTCCAATCCAAGTCATTAGCCACGACAGCATTGGTTCATATGTGCGTGAACTATCGGAATATTTTTTTAATCGGTTTGATAGTGACGTGTCAGAAGAAGAAGGTAGCGGGTATACGTTAGATGAAATTGCTAGTTTAAAACTGTCCTTCGCTCTTATAATGCTTCACAGTAGGATCGGAGAATATGTGCCTTATCCTAAGGGTGTTCCTGGGAAAACACAAGTTCTCAATCCTTCAGGACCCACGGACTGCGTTTTCCAGGTCCTAGCAGCCTATCGTTGTCTAAAGTCAGGAAATGTAGTTCCAAGCGGTAGACAGCGGGGGGATGCCTGTGTGACAGCTATTAATACCGGTGACATTCAGAGCCCGGTGTCTTGGGAAGACCTAGGACAGCTTGAAAGATTAAATGAAATGTGTATTCGCGTTTACAACCTAGATCGCATTAAAGGCAAAAAAGGTGAATTAACACTAGTTAGAAAGGGACTCAAAGATAAAGAAGTAGTTCATTGCCTGTTGTTGGGGAATAGGCATCTAGCGCTTATCCCAAACTTTCACAGCTACATGAATGTGTTTACCCATCAACGTCGTGTGAAAAAAATTTACTGTGACATATGCATATGCGCGTTTGAGAACAAGACAGCGCTTGACGAACATAAGATGATTTGCCCAGTGGGAGTAACAAGACTAAAATTCCCACCCGCGGGGTCAAAAGTGAAATTCCAAAATCATGCAAAAGTATATGAGACATCGTATTTGTGTTTCTACGACTTCGAAAGTATTCTAGTTGAGCCTTCTTCAAATGTGTCTACATGCGTAAAGCGTCAGCACTTTGCCATAGCGTATGCTTACATTGTAGTGAATAGAAACTTAGAAACAGTAAAAAGCGGGTCCTATTGTGGAAGAGATTGTGTGAATCATTTTATTCAAACAATGCAGTGTACTTGGAAAAAATTTAAGTTTTCCTCCGGGTATAATAAGATCCATATGACCGCTG
Source organism: Cancer borealis (assembly GCA_036785275.1). Lineage (NCBI taxonomy): Eukaryota > Metazoa > Arthropoda > Malacostraca > Decapoda > Cancridae > Cancer > Cancer borealis. The sequence goes on from JAXIVD010003735.1 coordinate 6,539, forward strand.
AAGATGTGGCGCGTCACAATGAACAAACTCACTGTCTTCTTTGTAAACAGGAGTGTTTAAAAGGCAAATTAGTTAAACACCACGACCATGAAAAATCAGGAAACAATTACATTGGAGGTTATTGTATTAGATGCAACCTTCAAATGAAAAATCACAAAATGCAGCTCACTCTCATTGCACATAACTCTAATTATGATTTAGCGCTAATCCTGCATGAATTAACTCTACCCGACTTGAAAATCAAACTAAGACCAAAGCAATCGGTTCAAAAATATCATGAGGTCGTTATAAATGACTTGAGATTTATTGACTCCCATGCATTTATGCCTGGTTCACTTGGGGATTTAGCGAACCAATTCATCGCCAATGGGAGCGAGCCCATTTACACACAGCAGATGTTGAAAGATGTGCCAGCGCCCGCTTTACCGTTACTGATCAAGGGAAAGCAGGTAATGTGCTACGACTATCTCAATTCGCTGGAACGACTTTCTGAAACACGTCTTCCGCCCCGCGAAGAATTTTTCAATTCGCTTCATGGAACAGAACTTTCCGAAAGCGAGTATCAACACGCGGAAAAGGTTTGGAAAGTAGCTGGGTGTCAGAACCTCAAGGACTATTTGTTACTATATGTTAAAGTAGATGTTGGTCTCCTGTGCGATGTGTTCCTAGAATGGCGGGGGGGTCTTGAAAACTCAATGGGGGCTGGATATTGCGAATTATGTTAGCCTGCCCGGATTTGCCTATGACTCTTTTCTGTTAAAAACACAAAAAGAATTGGAAGTACTTAGTAGCCCCGATATATATCACTGTATTCAAAATAACGTGAGAGGGGGATACACAAGCGTTGTGCGTCGTTTTGCACGTGGTAATAACATCTACACGAACCCCGAGTTTGATGCAAAACATGAAAGAAGCACATACCTTTCATATCTTGACTTCAACAGTCTTTATCCTACTGTAATGCAAGAAAAGCTGCCATGTGGGGATATGAGAAAATTAGATGATACTGAAATGCAATCATTTCTGCACAAGGGCCTGGTCAATCAATCAACCGAAGGTGATTTTGGATATCTAATTATGTGTGATACGGTGGCTGTCGCACGTGAAGTCATTGAGAAAACAGATGACCTTCCACTGATCATCAGAAAGCATAACATCACCAAAAAAGTGATATCACCCCAAACACGTGCATGGTATGAAGAAGAAAACCGTCCTGTGCCGAGTAACAACTTTAAGCTCATAGGGACACATGCTGCTCAGGAAAAAATGCTTTTTGCTCTGCCTCTCCTGAAGCTACTTATTCAACTAGGTCTGGTTGTTAAAAAGGTGCATGCTGTATATACCTTTAAACAAGAACGCTTTCTTGCAGAATTCATTCAGAATAACATAGAAGCACGCAAAACAGCTACTTGCCCAATCAAGAAAAATGCAATCAAGTGCATTTCAAACAGTATTTTTGGTCGATTCCTGATGAACGCAGCCAAATATAACCAAGAAGTTGATATTGTCACCAATCACAACAAATTTTTGAAGCTGGCCCGCAGTCCATACTATAAACGTGCTATGTCCCTCAATGACGACTATGTAGCCGTGGTTCGCCATAAGAAATATTCAAATGTGAATCACCCAAACTACATTGGCTACTATATCCTAGAGCTGTCCAAACTGCGACTGTATGATTTTTATTACAATGTCATGAAAGCACATTACGGGGATCGAGTAAAACTTGTATATTGTGACACCGACTCCCTTATCACAGAAATTGAAACTCCTGATCTATTAACAGAGTACTCACAGGAGCCCCTCAAAAACTATTTAGACACGAGTAACTTTAGCCCCTCGCATCCCTTGTACACCACAAAAAACAAGGGAAAACTCGGGCTATTAAAATCTGAAGTTGGGGAAAGAGTCATCGCTGAATTTGTAGGTGTAAGACCAAAGTGCTATTCCATTGTCCTGGCAGACAATGATCGGGTAAGTTCAGCTAAGGGTGTTCCAAAGTCCATACAGAAGAAAATTACCCATCAGCAATACAAAGACGCCCTATTCCAGAAGGAAACATATGTCTTTGACTATCAGGGATTCACAGTGCGCAATAGTCGAATGAGTACAGTAAAATATCCGAAGAGAGGGATATCTATAGTTGAGGACAAAAGATACTACATTAGCGCCTTGGAGTCACGATCTTACGGTCATCCTGATAATTCTGTTGGGCTAGAGGAGGGGGAGGAAGCACAGATCATGACACTGTCCCCCCAAGAAAGCGATGGAGGGGATGTAACAGAAGTGAGTCTGCCCAGTGCAATGGATGGACAACATGACAGTGCAATGGAAGAAGAAACATATGAGCTATGGGGAGAAAGGGATGTGTTGGCTGAGCGATATTTCCCATCGAAAACACGGGTGGGCGATGACATGTTCATGTCAGCCACAGAAGAGGAAGAAATAAATCAAATGCTTGCATCAATCCCTCTTGATTACACGTTAGAAGACGAGTCAATCTCGGAATAAATTGTTGTATATATGATGTGGACTGGTGTGTGCATGGTGTTTAGTCTGTAAGCATTTGCCTGTTATTTTAAATATATGTAAATATATGTTGTATATAGGTCTACTGTTGGAGTTTGTGGTATTATAATATTTTTAAAATACACATGAAGAACATGTACTTCCAATAAAACACTGAGTTTGATTGTTTTTTTATGACCCATATAAAAAACAGATGAAAAAAACACAATATATGTCTTTAAATTTATTCGACTGGAATTTACATGTGGATGAAACGCTTTTGGCTCGCATATAAAATGCTGGCGGAGAATATAACCATGCGGTGACAGGATAGCACGCGGGCGGGCGGGCGGGCGGCGCTGCGTCGACAACATGCGAGGACATGATGCGCGGCGGGGCCGGCAGCATGCGAGGACACGACGCGACGAGATCATGCGCGGCGGTGGCTGGCAGCTCGGGGCAGCAGTGGTGAGGTCCTGTGTGGGGTCAGTTCCGATTTAAGCATGTTATACAAACTCTTTCCGATAAAGGAATTATTTATGCAGTGAATGTAATATACTTCAATACAAGACAAAGTAATATACTATACTTACTTTTTATGGACACGTGTTAAATGTTTGATGGCATACAGGCATTAAAAACTTGCTGTAAGCAAATCTCATCACGTGTTCGTCGTTCTTCGAATATTCGGTCTTGGAAAACTCCATACATATTTTTTCAAGAGTTTCTCTGGCACCCAAGTGAGAAACATTGTATGCAAAGTACATGGCATAAGCCCCACACACATCGCTCCGCGTGCTTTGCAACCGAAATGCATTTTTATATATATTGAGCCCAGGGTAATAGTTATATTTAAAATAATCAGAGTATAATTTCGGATCAAAAGCATAGCTATCTAAGAACACTAGCATGCCCGGTTCATAGTAAAGGCAAATCCAGTGTCCCATTTCCCTTTTAGAATAACTTGGTAGCGTGTTGACAATGCAGACTACAGGTTTTCTATATCGAGGTATAGATTTGACCTCGTCTGCTAATAACACACCTAAAAACAAGGCCTGCTTTCCCATGCACCCCCTCAATCCTCTTTCAATCTCCATGTTGTTCATCGCACAACACCCGCTTCAAGCGCGTACATCACAATGCAGTCGTCTCTCAGAGTTAACTGTTATTATACCCACAGTTTCACCAAACAGTATCAACAGACGGTTCTCGTTTTCTCCCTTGCTTAGATTCAAGCTAAGTCTTAGCCCTCCATTCATTTCAACAGGCAAATTATCATTCAGGTTTTCAGCCCGCAAATCAAAAGTATAAATCATTGCCCCCTTGTCGAACATTTCTTTTCCGATTAAGTGGTCGCTGTGAAAACCAAGTGCATCTAAAGTACGATGGTATAACTCGGCATAATCATGAGGGAATTTACTAGGAATATTATACATGGTTCGACCGTTAACACTCAGGTTTATCTGACTTATATCGCCATGGCTCAAATACAATGGGTTTAGCGTGTAGTCACCGGAATGAGCTTCCATACTCGTTATTATAAGCGAGAGTTTTTCCGAAATAACATTACCCCAGGGTTGATCGTACGTTCCCATGGTTTGGTCTTTGGCTAACACATAGGTTTTCAGGAGGGTTTTGGTAAATGTCGATTTTAAAAGATTGCCGGCAGCGAGAGACGCGTTTAAAGCATGAAGTGCATTAGGGTAAGGAAACACTCGCGTATAAAGGAGCTTGGCTGAATCTATATGCAGACGAATTTTATCACCATTAGATGGAGAATTTAGCAGCCATGCGTTGCTAGATAGTTCCATTCGGAGTCTAACCGAAATACCGTCGAGCAAGTAACTGTCTAAAGAACTTATGTCCAAAAGAATTAGGGAACAGAGTTGTATGCCATGTGTCTTAACCCGCTTCAGAATGGTCTTGTGTTGTGCACTGGCATTGTCAAAGTATTCTGTTGTTACTTTGGAAATAAACCCATTCTCAGGGATGTTAATATTAGCATTAGCTCCAATTGTATTCAGTTTGTTGGGCGGCAAAGTATTCAGCATTTTAACGTATGACGTGTACCCATAAAGTACATTATTTTCAACAGATACATCTCCCAAAAAACATTGCACAGATTTGAATAGACTGTGCGCTGTATTATTTGTAAATTCAACATGTTGATCATCTGTGACAGGAGTAGTATTGTCTTCCATAGTTAAGCGTAATGAGGTGTGCAAAACCAATTTTCCCAAATCAATCAAGCTACCAAGAGTTCCAGGAATGAGAAAATCTATATATTTATCGGATAATTTCATATTGAATCCAAGGTTAGTAGGTAAAACATCAGCGTCATAACGCGAGGCAATCGTTGTTTCCAATAATCTCATTTTGTTGGGGCGGGGAAACAATTCGCTGACACCAGCAGCATATTGACCCAGGGGAGAATGCTGGTTCCCAACACCAATCGCACTTGAGATGCTCGCCATACTGGTGATAGTACAACAATGATTACAACTCGGTAAAGATGTCCTTTTTATAGCACCTTTTCCTCCCGACTCGCTTGACTTTCTTTTTCCCGCTTCCTCTGGTCAGTTTTAGTGCGGCTTGCTTTAGGGAATTAATTCCATGTTTTTTTATGGAGCTTTTCAAGTTGCTTCCCTGTGAAATATCGTCTAGAACGTTGTTACCAAATGTTCGAGCGGAAGGCACAATGACATTTTTCACCAGGAAAGGGAAGGCTCTTTAAGCAAGTCCTGCTAAGACTGAGAATAAACCCCCGTCTCTGCGATAGCTTGGTTCGTAGGAAAGTGTGACTATATCATCAATACCACTCCCTCTTGAAGTTATTTGTTTGCCATTCGAAAACAACGTATGATATTCTGCTACGGAAGGAGGAATGAATGTAACCCTCATGGTGGCTAGAAGGAGACTGCTTGGTCAAATGGACAACATTCCTATTAATACAGCAGTAGTCAAAGATTCAACGCGACCGAATATGAAGTAAACATATAACAGGGTATCCTTCTTCGAAATACATAGGACGACCTTTTTGATCTGTAAGTTTAATGGAAATAGAATCAATTACTTTGGATGTAAGGGGTTTATATATAGTTGGATGCACGCCTTTTGTTAGTCCTCCGGAGAGTGAAAAGACATCAAGAATATTTAAATTTTTTCCAGCGTACCTAGAGGCATTGACATGGTCGGTGTAAATGAGAACACACTGTACATCGCCATTTTTCATCAAGGGGGCATGACCCAATTGTGGAACAAGAGGAGGGGGTTCAGGTTCGTCATGTACAACCAAGGAAGAAAACAAATCATAACCTATATTAGGGACAAAACCAAGAACCTGGGCCAGCCGTGCGTCAAAGGAAACTTTAATAAATGCAACTCTTGGATGATAACCATTGTAGCAGAACAAACTTAAATGATCATTTGTTGGAGTGACTGCAAGAACTTCTTTAAAATACGACAGTAAATGGTGTTTGTCCCCATCGAACATCTCCTTTAACAATGTCGTTATCATATTGTTGACACATAACACCAAATACCCAGTATCATTACTTAAGTTATTAACATCAATAGACCTCGACAGTGTATGCCTTTCAATAACCGTTGACTGTGGTGTTGGTTTTATACCATATTCCAGATGTACGCAGCACTCTCGTTCACCGGGTTTAACAATGTAATATTGACGTGGAAGCAACACGTTCAACAGACCGACTTCATATTCCAAGTCCTTGTCTAATGTTAGGGTTTTTATGTTATTAGTAAAGCTCGTGCTGGTGTTGGGATATATTACCCCATCCGCGGTGCTGGTAACGTATATATGATGTGACTCCATTAAGAGCAAGCAAAACACTAGCAAAAATATTAGAATTCTTTCATAATATAGAGGTGGATAGGGTGAGATGCCAATTATATGCTGAAGGTAAATCATACTACACATCCTTACATTGTTATTTATTAACATATTCTAACATACAGTAATATACAAAGTTATTGGAAAATTGTCTGAAACTAGAGCTATTTAGGGTCCACGTTGTCTACAGCATAGTTCCCAGCATCGTCCAGTTTCCTTTTCCAGTCGCCTGTCCCAGCATCGTCCTCTGTATTCGCCAGTTTTCTTTTCTTGGTTACCTCGGGAGATTGATTTACCTTTGTTTCTGGTTCATCGTGGGCCCACCATCTGTCCAGGATGATGCATGATATATTATACAGTTGGAGCTCAGCAACGGCTTCTTGAAGATGTGGTTGGTAGTCAGCTTTCCACAGCACGTAAGGAATTCCAGCACTTGCAATATTATAGGGGAAGACAACACGTGTAATGTTGTTTTTAATCAACCATTGTACCAGTTTTTTTATGGACTCTTTAAACCAACAGAGGCGGTTATCATAAGTGTCTTCCTTTAACCCTCGAACGAAATTCTGATCTCTTGATGATTGAAGATATCTCTGGTTTATAGGATTATTTACCAGTTCACGACCGGGGGCATATTGGGTTAGGATACACGCCACATAGGGAAGATTTTCACTCGGCGGATGGCGAATATGGAGACTACCAGGAACGCCGCAATCTTCCCAGCGACACCTGTTCATCTGATAGATCGGGCTTCTTTCGTGATACAGATTACTGTGTGGATATAGCTCATGTAGGAGTCCATTAAATCCCCTCTTTTCGTGGCAGGAAGTGCAGTTGAGGGAAGAAACGATGACAGTCTTGTTGTTGTGGTAAACACCATCACCAGGAGAACCGTCTTTGTAGTTAAACACATAGGCGGCCGACATGATGTCCTCTGATATACAGCCGAGCGATGAGTAGTAGCGCTGCTTCTGGTAGCGAGGGGCGAGTAGTGTCCCTTCATCCAGCCTGCTGGTTCTTATAAGCCCACCCGAGAGCCCCCCATGTTCGAACGTGTTTATCGTCAACTCGGGTGTTTCTCCCTCCATACCCATGGAGTTGCCACTTCCTCTGTATAAGCAACGCATCCAACGCGGTTCTGTATCCACCACGTCCATGGTTCTGTTTCTTTCTTGAATCACAATGTAGGACTGTCTTATCGCGCTGGGCAAGCTGGTTTAATATGGAACCCATCCGTAAGTTGCCAACGACGACTGTTTGGTGAAACCAGATCCCTGAATCTTCTGTCGCACGCGTGAATTTCTTATTTCGCTTGGTAATATACCAGTGGCGTTCACAATGTGTTTTATAACGGCAATGTCGGCAATTGTTGGGTTTTGACTTGAATTAGAGAGTAAGTTCAACATGTTCAAGACATTGGAGGGTCGAACAGAAGACAGTAGGTTACCTCTGCTATCCCATTTTACAGTGGGATTGTCTTTTATTCGTTCTAGCAGCATGTTGACATATGGCACATTGATACTTTTAACATACAGAGGTATTAAATTACTTATTTCAGGATTGGAGGAAATCTTCTTCTCCTTAATTCCTGTGACTCTAAGTTGCACGGGTGGTGGCTTTGTGGTCAAGTACACACCAGATCGCGATATTTTCTTTTTTATGGAGCGAGGTGGCAGGTTCATTCCCGTAGGGACACTCGATGTTGCACCATGGGGCGACGCCACGGGGGTGCTACTGCTCGTTGGTACATGTTCACCGATCAGCGCGTGGAGTGGCTGCGGGTTGAAACATGATTGCCCACTGACTCCTGGACTCGCGGGGTTCGCATATTTAGGCTTAATACCAGTTAAGACACGCTCAGCAGTAGACTCGGGGAGAAGGTAGTACGTGCGCATCATCCAAATATTTTTCCGATTAAGGAAGCGGCAATGGGTAATATAGCACCTAATATATTACCACCCCGTCTCGATGTCAATATAAGTCTTTTCTTATGGAGAGGAGTTTTCTTTCGAGCTATGGCACGTATGTCTTCCCGATAGTCGCGTAATTTCTTGATAACTTTATTACTGAGAGTAAGACGCTTCTTTAAAAAATTTGAAAATATTTCTGATATGCAGTTAAGTTGTTCTCGAGCTGCTTGCTTAATAACTCGATTTCTATCTTTTAGTTTTAATTTCTTCAAAAGCAAAACAAAGTTTTTGTGTGCACTGAGGAGCGCTGTCTTTTTACGCATTTTCTACAATGTCATTAGCGTCAATCCAGTTGTTGAATGAAGTGGGATATCCCAGCCACGATACAAAATACTGTTTTTTTCCTTTGATTTTTCGTGAACGCAGTATTTTAATATCATATGATTCGGGTAGGGCACTTAAGACGAGCTCTGGTGCATAGAATATCCCTTGTATAGGTTCTCCAGCCAAATCTTCTAAGAGGTAAGTTCTTGGATGGTTCTTGTGTTTAACTGATTTTATGCGAAAAAGCTCGTGAGTATTTTGTTGTGTGTATCCTTTATGGAATGCAGAGGAACGAGCACTACCAACAAGACGAACTATTTCTCTGACAGCCAGTGGAGGACTGATGGATGAAGCTGGTTGATTCGGGTTTTTATACATTGCGTGGAATTGGCGTTTGATTGTTGACGTGTCTTTTAAGTTATGAATAGCAAAGGGAGTTTGTTTGTTCTTCAGACCAGAATGGGGTGAGTGGTTGTAGGCACTGACCATGTTTTGCAGCTCATCAATATATCTAGAAGAATTTTGAGATGTGATGAACCTGTAGATACGTTCTTTCAGAGTACGAATTGCTCTTTCTGCCAAAGAACTTTTTATCTCATTGGAGTACACAGTGTACAACTTAACGCCCCGGGAACATAAATAGTTTTTTACTTTTCGGTTCCAGAACTCCGCGCCATGGTCTGTGTTTAATCTTCGTAAGCCTTCAGAATCTTTATTTTCCACCACTTTTTTAATGGCTCCGAGCATCGTATTTGCGTCTTTATTCCGACATGGGACAACTTGCATATATCTAGAAAACACGTCTATGCATACCAACAAGTAGCCAATGCTATTATTTTCCTTTTTTATATGTCTTACGTCTGCTAAATCTGCGGCCATGATTACTTTTGGTTTTGAGGCTATTATCTTTTGCCGGGGAAATTTTTTATTCTGTAGCTTATGCAGAGTATATGTTTTATTGGTTCTCAGAAAGTTGAATACATCATCCTGTGTTATTGTTGGGTTTATGCTTTTTGCTTTCTCCCATAATTTCTCCCGAGAGCTTAAACCATAGGGCTCGTCATGTTGGGAGTAGAGCACATGTAAGAGATCCTTCTTCTCTGAGTTCACCATTGGAATACACGTTCACCGGGGGGTTCTCCGACAATGTTTGAGCGAAATTGCAGGGATTCGGGGGTATTTATACCCAAATCAACAAGAAGATATCCATAAGACCGAGAATATACAGCATATTTATATATATCTACAAATTGGTTTGCCTTCTCTTTTCCAAATATTTGTCTACCCAGACAGTGAATTTGAGATAAATCGCGTTGTCTTAACAAGAGAAAATGAGAACAGTTCAGGCTAATATTCCTTGCATGCTTTCCCCCCATATATAAATTTTGAGTGACAAACACACACGAAATTTTGTTGTGCCGTCCACGGGTAAATGCATCAACCACAGTTTTGTTCTTTACAGCATCAATGAAAATATCATCAAGCACATACAATGTTCCTCTCTCATCAAAAGTATCCTCGTTAGCAATTGGATCAATTATTTCAGATGACACCATAACTTTAGACCCTATTTCTTTGTTTCTTTGAAGTGGATGAGACGTTAAACCACATATAACAATCTTTTTGAACTTCTCATGGTACTTCACTATAAGCCTCCCCATAAGTTCCGATTTTCCAGAGTTGCTATATCCTGCAACTATTATACGTGCCGGGTGTTGGAAAATATCAAGAAGATTCTCTGAATAAGTCTCTGCCATAGCGGACATTCTATGAATGATGGTAATTGTTAAAGCACGATGCTTATATATCACAATGTGTGCACAGGACACACACACACATACACACACACACACACACACACACACACACACACACACACACACACACACACACACACACACACACACACACACTCCTTGAAAACAAGTGGAATCCTCCAAAGGTCATCCCAAAGGTCATTAGCGATACCGGATCACTGCGGGGGGACCCCCAAGTCTCGTTAAAGATGACTATATCAGTGCGTTCGTCTTTATATCTCCCAATTCCGCTCACCACACACACATACACACACACACACACACACACACACACACACACACACACACACACACACACACACACACACACACTCCTTGAAAACAAGTGGAGTCCCCCAAAGGTCATCCCAAAGGTCATTAGCGATACCGGATCACTGCGGGGGGACCCCCAAGTCCCGTTAAAGATGACTATATCAGTGCGTTCGTCTTTATATCTCCCAACCAATTCCACTCACCACACACACACACACACACACACACACACACACACACACACACACACACACACACACTCCTTGAAAACAAGCGGAATCCCCCAAAGGCCATTAGCGATACCGGATCACCGCGGGTCCCCCCAAGGTCCATTAATCAAACTTCAAGATCAGATGGGAAGAGGAAGAAACAGGTGTGTGTGTGTGTGTGTGTGTGTGTGTGTGTGTGTGTGTGTGTGTGTGTGTGTGTGTGTGTGTGTGTGTGTGTGTGTGTGTGTGTAAGAAGAGGATGTCCCCCCCACTTTGGTTACACCCATTTTACCACCACCCCAACTTTGGTTACCCCCATTTTACACCCCCACTTTGGTTACCCCCATTTTACCCCCACTTTGGTGACCCCCATTTTACCCCCCCCACTTTGGTTACCCCCATTTTACCCCCACTTTGGTAACCCCCCATTTTACCCCCCCACTTTGGTTACCCCCATTTTACCCCCCCACTTTGGTTACCCCCATTTTACCCCCCATTACCCCCACTTTGGCACTTTGACTACTACTTGTGTCTACTGTGAAGGGTTTGAGGAGGAGAAATCGTTCAAGGCCAGAAGTGTTAATTGTGGAAAGAATTTACATAAATAGGCCACAGAATCAAAGAACTGGGTTGTTGTTGTCCACTTGAGCACTGCCATCAGAGACTGCAGATATCCATTGTCATGTATCCTGTTACACGAAGCTAAAGAATGAAGCCAGAGCAGTCTTGGAAAAGGAAGCAAATGAAAACAGTTTTCAAAACCAAGCCTATGATCCTCTCATAATGGCTCAGATTGTGGCTCACATAAAGCTCAGCCATGTTGTCTTCAAGTTGGCTGATCTCAGAAAGCTTTACGACAAGCAGCTGTACCAACTTGGTTCTGATTGACTTGAAGTATATATTCACCCAACGAGATTCAAAGACTACCTGCTTGAAAAGCTGGGTATCGAGTCGTTTCGCTCCGAGTCCCGTTCGCACTGGGTCGTTTTGCCCAAGGTCGGTTCGCTAAATTAGGGAATTATATAATTAATTCGTATTTGTAAGGTTAGGTTGTGTAAGGTTGTTAGGTCAGGTTATGTTAGAAAACCTGGGGCGAACGAGATTAAGAGCGACACGACCCCGGGCAAACCGGTATAGGAGCGAAACGACTCAGGTGCGAATGGGATCCGGGGCGAAACGATTCGGAACCGAGCTATACCCTTAAAATAACCCTTTAAAACCGAAACATCAGAAACACATTTTCCATCATTAATATTGAAAAAAAGAGTATGACACTTGAATTTAGAACAAACAGTGACTATGGTATGTCGTTTTTCTGTTTTCATGGCGGCCATATTGGATTTTGCGCATACCGACAACCAGGGGAAAGTCTTACTTTGTATGCGATGGTTCTTGAAATATCCTAGGCTATTTTTTAGAATTAAGTAGTTGTTCTTGATAATCCTCTCTCTTTGTTTTTAATATAGATTGTTTAACTTTCTTTTTCGAGTCCTTGTAGCGGGCCTGTAGAATATGGCTACTAATATTTACAGTAACAACAACAAGGTCATGGTAAGCTATCGGATGTAAGCACTGAGTCAGGCTTGTAAGTGATGATGACGTCAAGAAATGTGGTAGAGGTAGGGGTGATTCGAGTAGATTGTTTGAGGATTTGTGTTAACTTATTATTTTTGATAATTTGTGAAAGTCTACTAGTATTGTTAAGTAGATCGTCATTTAGTTCATTAAGTACGTATATAGTTTTATTACGCATAGGCATTGTTCTAAGGATGTCACAGTGTCCCTGTGTCACGGCGTAATGGATTAATTTCCACCACAGACTCAAAAGCCTGTGACGGGAGATGAGCGCCCGCAGCTACGCGCAGCATAGCATGTGCCCCCACTTTATTTATCTAAGGAGGTCAACAATATAGTCAAAAAAAGTCAGAATGAGTTTTAGGATGTCTGCAAACACAACTTATTATAGTGATTTACTTAATTGAGTTTTCATTCATACATCATTGACACCAGATTGTTGTACATTATTTGTTGTTAGTACTTCAGAGCTTAAGTGATCTTTGACATAGACACATACACCAGAGCCTCGACCGTTATCACACCTGTATATGATGTAGTTTGATATATTTACATAGGAATTCGGAGTGCAGGAAGGTAAACTGCTAACGTACGAATAGTTTTGATAACTGACTTAAGGGAAGTTGAGGAAAAAGAAGATCAGTGGAGAAAATAAGAGGTTTAACAGTGTTTCGGAGCAAATTATGATAATGATGATACTCGTCCACACAGAACCAGCATCAGCAATGCTTCTTATACTATTTTTTAATTCAACTTTGTTCTCACATTTTATGTACATTTTGTATTTTGAAGCTCAAAAAAATTCAGCTCTATACTTGTTTATTTTCAAGTTTCTTTCCACACTCATTTTTAAAAGAATATTTAGATGAAAAGGTGAATAACGTCAACAAATATCACATCACAGGCATCATGTTACATATAGTTTTATTAAAACATAGAAAGGTGGATAATATCACAAAAAGTAAACCAAAGGGTAAAACAACAATATTTGAACAACAAACACATGCAAAAACTTAGACTAAAACAGAGAGAATACAAAAACTTTGCATATCTACAGTTAATGTAAAGTTATCATTAAACATAATAAAAGTATAGAGTGAATGTTACGGATGTGTTGCTGTGTTGAGTGTCTGATGTTGCTGTGTTGAGTGTCTGGTGTTGCTGTGTTGGGTGTCTGATGTTGCTGTGTTGAGTGTCTGATGTTGCTGTGTTGAGTGTCTGGTGTTGCTGTGTCGAGTGTCTGGTATTGCTGTGTTGAATGTCTGGTGTTGCTGTGTCGAGTGTCTGGTATTGCTGTTTTGAATGTCTGGTGTTGCTGTGTTGAATGTCTGGTGTTGCTGTGTTGAGTGTCAGGTGTTGCTGTGTTGAATGTCTGGTGTTGCTGTGTTGAATGTTTGGTGTTGCTGTGTTGAATGTCTGGTGTTGCTGTGTTGAATGTTTGGTGTTGCTGTGTTGAGTGTCAGGTGTTGCTGTGTTGAATGTCTGGTGTTGCTGTGTTGAATGTCTGGTGTTGCTGTGTTGAATGTCAGGTGTTGCTGTGTTGAATGTCTGGTGTTGCTGTGTTGAATGTGTAGTGTTGCTGTGTTGAATGTCTGGTGTTGCTGTGTTGAATGTTTGGTGTTGCTGTGTTGAATGTCTGGTGTTGCTGTGTTGAATGTCTGGTGTTGCTGTGTTGAATGTCTGGTGTTGCTGTGTTGAATGTTTGGTGTTGCTGTGTTGAATGTCAGGTGTTGCTGTGTTGAATGTCTGGTGTTGCTGTGTTGAATGTCTGGTGTTGCTGTGTTGAATGTCTGGTGTTGCTGTGTTGAATGTGTGGTGTTGCTGTGTTGAATGTCTGGTGTTGCTGTGTTGAATGTTTGGTGTTGCTGTGTTGAATGTCTGGTGTTGCTGTGTTGAATGTCTGATGTTGCTGTGTTGAATGTCTGGTGTTGCTGTGTTGAATGTTTGGTGTTGCTGTGTTGAATGTCAGGTGTTGCTGTGTCGAGTGTCTGGTGTTGCTGTATTGAATGTATGGTGTTGCTGTGTTGAATGTCTGGTGTTGCTGTGTTGAATGTCAGGTTTTGCTGTGTTGAGTGCCAGGTGTTGCTGTGTTGAGTATCTGGTGTTGCTGTGTTGAATGCCTAGTGTTGCTGTATTGAGTGCCAGGTGTTGCTGTGTTGAGTGTCTGGTGTTGCTGTGTTGAATGTCTGGTGTTGCTGTGTTGAGTGCCAGGTGTTGCTGTGTTGAATGTCTGGTGTTGCTGTGTTGAGTGCCAGGTGTTGCTGTGTTGAGTGTCTGGCGTTGCTGTGTTGAATGTCAGGTATAGCTGTGTTGAGTGTTGATTTGAGTGTTACTATGTTGAGTGTCCGGTGTTTCTGATTTGAGTTTCAGGTGCTGTATTGTTGTGTTAGGTATTGCTGTGTTGAGGCTCATGTGTTACTGTGTCGTTATGCTGTGCTGTGCGACTGGTTTCTTTCAATCATGGCGATGCCCAAATATGGGTGTATGGTGGCAGGCCGTGGAGGAGAGGCTGTGATTGCGAGGTTCGTGGGAGAGGCTAGACTAATGTGTAGTTCCCGGAACAGCACGCCCAAGGCTTGCCGGGCAGTAAGAGATTCAGGACAGTGGGCGTAGGCGGCTTCACAAACACCGGGTCCAGTCAGCCCCGCGAGGAGAGAAAGAACTGCCCTGCCTTGTACATCCTCTCTGTAAGTAAAGTAAATGTATTAGCATAAGTCTCGTAAGGATGGGCCAAGACTCTCCTTAAGTCTACCTCCTCACTCCTTTGACATGTTAAGTGATATATATCGCTGCCAAATCAAAGGTGAACGTTTGCTTGTGTGTCAGATACGCTTAATTATATTCACCTAGTTTCATTTATGAAGTGATCGTAGCACGGCTCGTCCCATCACTTTATCACTCACCTTCCTGCAGCTTTGAGTGTATCGCTGTATGCTATGATTACTTATATCGTTAAATAATCCTCCCATTAAGCATATGTACATGATATTTGATATATTACAATGTAAATAGCACATGAAAAAAAATTAAAAAATAACACAAAAAGAGCACAATGAAAATAACAATCACATGTTAGTTTTTCAGGGGGTGGAGACGGAGCCACCTGTGGGCTGCAACCTTCATCTGTTGCCGGGGCTCGAACTCGGGACCATAAGCTGGTATGTCTGACCGCTAGCCACTAGGCCACCGCCTTCCACCCTCCCCCCCCCCCCCCCCACACACACTAGATGATTTTTCTTTCTATAAAGGAAACGTGGCACAGAATCATTATGATTCTCAATGTGGATGTATTAGTTCGTTTGTTAGAGTTTCTATAAGCGTACTAAGGTACCACTTTCAAGTTTATTTTTCATATTCAAATGAAAACATTAAATATGTAACCTGCAGTCACGGTGATTCGGTGTGTGTGTGTGTGTGTGTGTGTGTGTGTGTGTGTGTGTGTGTGTGTGTGTGTGTGTGTGTGTGTGTTTGTGTGTGTGTGTGTGTGTGCGTGTGTGTGTGTGTGTGAGAGAGAGAGAGAGAGAGAGAGAGAGAGAGAGAGAGAGAGAGAGAGAGAGAGAGAGAGAGAGAGAGAGAGAGAGAGAGTTTGTGGCACAGAAGCATCGTGGGTCGTGGCGTGGCACAAAGTGTGGTAGGCTGGTGTTGATGTGCGTGGTATGAAGGAGGGACACCGTCGGGTACTCACTGGAAGAGCGCCTCCACCGCCTCCTCATGGAAGTCAGCCACGTGGTCCACCTCCAGAAGCGTCCCGTCTAATCGATCCCCGTCAGCCTGCGTTTGGCCGCGTGAATCCACCTCTCCTGGAGAAAGAACACCAGCTATCATCATCATCATCATCATCATCTTCATAATTTTCATCATCATCATTATAGTCGTCAGCAGTATTGCCATGCAAGTTTACAAACTCCTGCAAATTAAGTGTACCTCGCCAGAGATCTTATTCCAATCACATCTGTTTGCTGTTCTTTTATACCAGTTCGCACATGCTACCGGACATATGTTGGCCGACGATTATGATAGAGAACAGCGCCCATATAAAGTCCTTTCGGAACCTATATAAATGAATTACCATGCAACCTAATAATAGTGCCCTTTCCTTAGCATTCAAGCATATTTCTTGATTTTATGCACCACGTCTACTAACTACAGACAACAGAAAGACAACTATATAAGTCTAAAACTCACAACATAGACCTTCTTCTCTATTGCCTTTTGTTTATCGTCTGTATTTCTGGCCATTAATAATTCCACGTAATCACCCAACCTCAAAGTGACAATAAAAATTATTAGAAATTTATGACCAGTTTATTAATAACATATAGCATATTAATAACACATCTGGACTTATAATACGAACTCAAATGACTGCCAAGCCAAGAACAAGTGAGTTGTGATTCAGACGGTGTTTGAGGGACGGGCATACGACTCCTCAGCAAGCGGTGAGTTCAAAAGGGTTAATTACAAGGACTGAATAGGCTCGATACAACCCAACCCAGCTGCGGTGCACGGCGTCGTGCTGAGAAAATGATGTGTTTAAGCAACAGGGGAAGGATGAAAGGGAAGAACAAGGCTACGAAACCTTCCCTGCTTATCCCTATATAATTGTAGTAACGCAATACTTCTTAATTGTAAACATATTCTGTGGAAGTGGCGGCCATTCTCAGTTTATACAAAAAATATCCGGTATTTTCATTACTGTTTCCAGGTTTCCGTTAGATCTTTATGTGATGCATTCGAGTCAGTGTGTCAAGAGGTGATTGCGATGCAAGTTTTCTCCGCTGAGTTGAGTTGTCCTGTTAGCGTCGCTCATCCTTTCCCATGATACGTCGTAATCACTACCTGACAAACATACACAATACCTTCCTACGACTTGAACTCATTTAAGAGAAGAGTATCAAGACACCTGCAAACTTAATTTGGCCTCACTTTACTTATTACTCTTGCTTCTTTAGGGGCCGGCAATTTACAAGCGGACTTTTTTTTTATATCGTTGTTTAATGTCCTTGGCCGGTTTATCAAATAGCATAAAAAAATCATTCTCGCTATTCTATCCTGTTTATTCCTCTTCCTTTCCCAACTAATTTATCTTTGTCTTTCCTCCCTCCATCCTTTACTGTATCAATCCCCACCTCCATTCTTCCTCCACCCATTTCTCACCATTCTTCAAGTCGCATCATGTTTTTTCTTCTGATCATAAACATGATATATTATATCCATTTACTCACTATATGCTGCACCTGGCATAGAGGTTTTTCTTTATTTTCGTTTTGAGGATATTTGATTGCAAGTACATATTTTGTTACCAAAAGCTATGATGCAATGAGATATTACCGCAAAGAGATGATCAATAATACACAAAATAGGTAGGAGCCAAATATACTTAACACGCGAGATATGCTTCCCTCCTATTGGTTAGTTGGTATGTGACATCACAAACCAAACAATCAACGGGACAATACCAAAATAGGGAAAACAAAAGCTTTCATACCATTCAAATAATTGTCTCATCTACAGCCTGTCAGCTACCTGGTTATAAAAATCATATAGTTATCCACTCTATTCTTACATTCCTTCACCACCCTCTACTCCTTCCTCTTCCAATCCTTACTCCTTGTTCTGTCACGCTCTCTCTTACCCTACATTCTTCACTTCTTCCTTTCCTCATTTACTCTTAAATTTATCTTTTCATCCTATTATCCTCTCTTTTCTGTTTATTTTACTCCTCCTCTTTTCCCTTCCTCCCTACTTTCTTCCATCTCTCCCTTACCGTGGTGTAGCGTAGAGGTATCAAGAAGTTCATCATCACTTAACGTTCTCGCCGCAGTCTCAAGTTCACATAAGATCCTCACTGTACAGGGGAGGTCTTCTTCCAGGCCCTGCAACACAACGCAATGCTGATGTAATGTACGACACCGAAATACAACGTTTTGCAACACAATACTGGATCCACATTTCACATGCAACACACCGCGCCTTCCAAAACAACATTGCCAGGCATGACTTCCCCTTGCTAAAACCATGTTGACTATGTCTAATTAGCTTGTGTTAATCTAAATGTCTTCTAATTGCCCTTGCTATGATAGCGTCTAACAGTTAGAAGCTATCATAGCAAGAGCAATTAGAAGACATTTAGAATAACACAAGCTAATTAGACATAGTCAACATGGTTTTAGCAAGGGGAAGTCATGCCTGGCAAATTTATTATCCTTCTATAGGAAAGTATTTTGAAACCATAGATAAGGGAGACGAGTATGATATAGTATATTTGGACTTCAGTAAAGTCTTTGACAGAGTACCCCATAGGAAACTGTTAAGTAAAGTTTAGGCTCATGGCATAGGTGGGAAGCTACTAGAATGGATAGGGGATGGCTTACTAGTAGGGAACAGAGGGTACAGATCAATGGGAAGAAATTAGAAAGGGGTAATGTCACTTGTGGGGTACCACAGGGATCAGTACTAGGACCGTTGTTATTCATAATCTATATAAATGACTTAGAGACAGGAATAAACAGTGATATCAGTAAATTTGCCGATGACACAAAGATAGGAACACCGGTAAAGAATTTAGATATGCTAGGATGTTGCAGGATGACATAAATAGGCTGTACGAGTGGTCAGAGAAATAGCAGATGCAGTTTAATGTTAACAAGTGTAGCATTATGAGCGTAGGTAAAGGTAATAGGCCTGTAGACTACACATTAAATGACACTACCTTAGGAAGATCATATAGTGTGAGGGACTTAGGAGTTCAAATAAGCAGTGACTTGCGCCCCAGCAAACAGTGTATTATAGCTAGAAATAGGGCCAACAAGATACTGGGATTTATTAGTAGGTGTGCGACAAATAGGAGTTCTGAGGTAATTCTGAGTATGTATTTAGCGCTAGTTAGAGCCCACCTAGATTATGCAGCTCAATTTTGGTCCCCTTATTATAGAAAGGATATAGGCTCTTTGGAAGCAGTCCAGAGAAGAATGACCAAGATGATTCAGGGGCTGAGAAATTTACCCTACAAAGATAGGTTAAAACGTCTAATTCTCTACTCCCTAGAGAGAAGGAGGACAAGAGGAGATATGATTGAGGTTTTCAAAAGGGTAAAAGGGAAACATTGATCAGGTATTAGAATTTTGTAGTCAGGATAGGACACGTGGAAAAACTTAGATTCAGGACAGACATAGGTAGATATTGGTTCACTAACAGAGTCCTGAACGATTGAAATTGGCTGGATAGACATGTAGTAAGTGCTGAGTCAATAGGTAGCTTTAAAAGACGGTTGGATCAGAGTATGGATAGGGATGACAGGTGGGATGGCTAAATATTGGATTATTCCAAGGGTGGGGGACAAGGAACTGCCTCGTGTAGATCACTGATTGGCCTCTTGCAGTCTCTTAATTTCTTATGTTCTTATGTTCTTCTTATGACTCAGCAAAGATTATTGCATCGTCGGCAAAAACAAGATCAGTGATCTTGGTGTTGCTGACAGATACTCCACAGTGACTTTTGTCCATAACTCTGTCCACATGTATACATGTATACATGTATCAAAAAGTGATGGAGCAGGGACGCATCCCTGCCTCACTCCCATATGCACAGGAAAAAAGCTGGACACGCTCCCCCCCTTACCCACACACACACACTTCACAACACTCTCAGTCCCGGAGTACAGGCCAGATAGTAGACATAAATTTTTTTCTTCAGTTTTAGGAAGCTGCAAGACATTCCTACCTTACAAGCATTGAAATTGTAGTAAAACAATAATACAAAATTTACAGTATTTATTTGATCCTATAGTAGTACACTACATTGTGTGCTGCCAAAGTCATTTCTTCACAATCTCAGAACTATATATGCAACTTTATATCAGTCTTCACATTCACAGCTCTGTCCAGATGGATTGTTTGAGCAATTAGTGCAGGAAAAATTTTCATTTCTTGCCAGAAAGCACAATGATAGATAAAATAATTTCCATTAGCTGGGTGTAATACACCTGTTTTCTGGGCAGAACAAATTACCATGAAACTGATGGATGTATTTTCGGCAGTCCATAGGATAGTCATCAAGATTGGTCCACAAAGTACCTCTGACACCAAAATAAACCACCACCATTCATTTCCTACTTCTTAAACATTATTCTTTCCATAGAAGTTTAAAGAAAAAGTTTATTTCATTTTGTTCTACCAGGGGGAGGGGAACCACTTTTCAGCTCTCGCCGCTAGGGGTGGGTGGGGAACTCGGTCAGCAGAGTGACCGAGGCAGCTCCAAAAAGCGCCGAGAAACACGTCCTAACCCCATGAAGTCCAGCGGCTGTGTGTGTGTGTGTGTGTGTGTGTGTGTGTGTGTGTGTGTGTGTGTGTGTGTGTATGTGTGTGTGTGTGTGTGTGTGTGTGTGTGTGTGTGTGTGTATGTCTGTGTCTGTGTGTGTATGTGTGTGTGTGTAATAACAATAATAATAATAAAAATAATAATAATAATAAACGGTTTATTCAAGAGGCAGTTTTGCGACTGAAAATATACATTGGGCTAAAGGTGAATTGATAACCAAAACTTACCAACGCAGGTGTCCCGTTGTTACCGCGGATTCCGACGGTGCAGTCATCAACATATTTCCAGCGATGTGGGTGGTTAGTGAGGGCTTCGTTTATCAGCATCAGAAATACAGTGGACCCATCTTAGTCCCCTGGGGCACCCCGCAGATCAGATGTCTGAGAGATAACCCCTGATAATGCCGTGATAACGGATGGCTTGTCTGCGGCCACTGAAGAAATCAGCCAGCCACGCCGTCAGGTCAGGTTTGAATCCCGTTTCTATGACTTTGTTGAGAAGAACAGTGTGATCTACAAGGTCAAATGCTTTCTTGAAGTCTACAAAAGCAAGGGCAAGAGAGGTGTTGCGTTTGTCCAGGTGACTGAAGATAAACTCAAGAAGACTGACTAGGCAATGGGAAGTGGAGGTAGATTTAACGTTACCGAACTGCTGAATATGTGTGTTTTTGATCATTTTGGGATAGACCCAGTCAAACACAAAGTCCTCACAAATAAGGCTAGGAATGGGAGTGATAGCGCCTGGTCTGAGGTCGTTAAAGGACTGAGGGTTCATTGCTTTGGGGAGAAGGGTGACATATGAAACTTCCCAACTTTCCTTTGGGAAAGGGAGGCGTTGATGATAGAGCAAAGGGGTGTGGCGAGCTCTAAAGCAAATTCTTCATAAATTTTGATAGGGAGGTCAGTTGGTGTGGTGGATCTGTTTGCTTTAAATGTTCTTATTCTGGCAACAGCCTCAACCTTCTGGACAATAGGGGAAGTGACAAGGGAAGGTAGATAGGCAGGTAGCAGATTTGTGTTGAGAGGAGGGAAAGTTTGACCTATAGCAGCGAAATGACCATTAATCTCCTCTGCCACTTTGTTGGGGAGTAGGTGTGAGGTACAGGGAAGTGAGATGGTTTTGCTTTGTAAACCACAAAGCGACTTGACCTTAGAGAACCACTGACTAATGTTGGCATGCCTTATGTGATGAAGTTTGTCTGGATAGAACCGTTTTTTGGCTGTCTTGATCTCTCTGATGACTATGTTCCTGATTCGTCTGTACTCGGCTGGGTCGGTGTAGAAGAGCCTGTTGTGCTGACGGAGGAGTCTTTTGATGCAAGAGGACATCCAGGGGCCATTAGTTGGGTGCACTGGAATGTTCCTGACGAGGAAGTAGTAGTGGAACGCCTACATCGTGGTGTGTGCGTAATTCTCCCACTAGGTGTGCACGTCATCGACCTCTATCACCTCGGCTAGGTGGTGGTGGGTGATCCATTGCCCAAACTCTCTCATGGCTGAGTCGGGTAAAGGCGTGTAAATTCTGGTGACGGCTGCTTTTGGCACCGAGGTGGTAGATGCTGGGTTCCATAAAATGGTGAGGTGGGTGCTACGTCTTATGGGAGGGAGGTTAGGTTAAGTTTAGGTTAGGTTAGGCGGCAAATACTGCTGGCTTAGGTCAGTCAAGATGAGATCGATAGTTGCCTGGTCGTGGGTAGGGAGATTCACATCTTGGGTGAGAGTAAGCTGGTGTTCTATGTCGCTGGTATTCAGGCGGTTAAAGTCCCCACAGATAACCAGCTTGGCCGCGGGAAATCTCACCCTAAGTGCATCAGCAGTGTCGATAACGTGGTCCGTGAGCTGCTGGACCGTGTTTGCACGTGGTGGATGGTAGACGACACAGATGATGATCGAGGCTGTGTTACAGGGGTGGCAAGGGGGCGTCACTCTCACCCACAGCGTCTCCACTCTGTCAGGAACGTCGACACTGAGGGGTGAGGGACTGAGGGCGCTGCTGCAGAACAGCGCTATTCCTCCTACTCTTCGGCCGGTCCTGAGGTGGTGGAATAATTGATAGTTCTGGATGTTTCATAACTTTGGAACAATTTGCCACGCCTCCGTAATGGCAACTATGTCTGCGCTGAGTGTTTCCACAGTCGCTATCAGTTCATCAATTTAATTTGTTTTAATGAAGTCACGTTAGAGAGGAGGAAGGAGGGGAGGCTATACCAGACATGCGGCACTTCGACGTAATTATAATCCCTCGCACTTTCATCCTTGTTTTTTCTCTCGCTAGTGATGTGAACAGATATTCGGCGCACTAAACGTTTGCCACCCCGTGTTCCTCGGCTGTGGAACAATTGCATAGTTTTCAGCCGCTCCATCACGTCACTTTCTGGATAACCAGACCCTCGCTTGTAACGTAAGAGTTCACTGGATCGGTGTGTGTGTGTGTGTGTGTGTGTGTGTGTGTGTGGGGGGGGGGGGGGGGGAGGGGGGGGGGTCATCTTTTTTTTAATACATTAATAATAAGAACATAATTAGAAGTGGAATAAGACGCCGTTAGCAACCTTGTGACATACGATCTAAGTACGGTCACTATAAACACAGCATCGATGAACCATTGACTTGCTGGTATTTCGTTAAAACGCCTCGTTCGTGACAATGGAAATTACCGATGCAAATTTTAGATCCGTATGCATTGCATTTTAATTTACATGTTTAGTGCAGAAACCCTTTTTTTCAGGCAACAGTTTGGGTACCACTGCATATACTTATGACATGATGTTCGTGGTTTCTTAAATATCTTAAGATAGTCGTAGTGTCTGAAAATGTTCCTTTATGTCTCAATATATTCAGTTTGTATAAAATTTTCGTTGTTAACACCATTACACCACCTCCTTTTTTCTGATTTGTTTCACCTCCATATAATGTGTGTGGATACATAGGACATATAGGAAGAACAAACAGCAACAGGCCTGCGGGCCTTTACGAGGCTGCATGTCATAGAGACTACACTATCTAATCTAGAGTGAAGGGTACAGGATAAGAAGGGTGAAGGCTTCTCTCCCCAGCGACGGCTGGCAGGAAAGGAAGACGAACCATGCAATATGAAAAATAATTGCATGGAAATGTTTTAGACAAGACTATCACTACTGTCATTACCACTACTTCCTAGCAAGTGATGTCGGGCCACTGGCGACGTCTTCCAAATCGACATTTTGTAAGATAGGTACATCAGGAAGAACTTACTCGAAGTTTGCAACGTTAACGGATAGTATTTTTTTTGAACGTAGTAAATGTTTCACTGTCGACGACATTGGCGGGCAGGAAGTTCCAAACGTTAACGATCCGATTGAAAAAGAAGTGCTTGGCTTCGTTTGATGGGAATCTTTTACCAGTAATCTTAAAACTGTTACATCTTCTCGTTATATTTAATCGATCAAATGTAAGGTAATCTTCTGCATTGATATTATCAAATCCTTTGGTTATCTTGAACATTTCAATCAAATCCCCTCGCATCCTTCGTTTTGATAGGTATATTTTTCAGTCTTGAAATCATTTGTGTTATTCTTCGCTGGACTCTTTCCAATTTGCCAATGTCCTTTCTATAATATGGAGACCAAAACTGTACGTAATACTCAAGATGGGATCGAACTCGTGAATTATGCAGTTTTAATATGGGTTTTTCTTATTTATTTTCGAAATAACGCCCAATAAAGCCGACCAATCAGTTAGCAGTTTTAACTATCTCTGAGCAATACTCACTGGGTTTTAAATCGTTTGATATTGTAATTCCCAGATCTTTTTCCTTATTCACTGCAGAAAGTAGTTTCCATTCATTGAATACTAAACGTGATCATTGTTTCTTTCGATGTGTAGTACCTTGCATTTATCTACGTTAAATTTCATTTGCCATTTACTGGCCCACGACGTTAGTCGATCTAGATCTGATTGTAAGACTTCTCTGTCAAATGTCGTAGTTACTTTACTGGCAATTTTCGTATCGTCAGCGAATTTCGATATTTTGCAAGTGATCCCATCGTCTATGTCATTAACATATATCAAGAAGAAGACAGGACCAAGCATTGAACCCTGGGAAACACCATTTAAAACTATTGTTTGCTTACGTTCAGAGAGCCAGTCCTGAAGCCATTTGTAAATGTTACCAGAGATACTGTGAGTCATTAGTTTATTAAGCAATCGTTGATGAGGTACTTTATCAAAGGCCTTTCGAAATCCCAAATATATGACATCTACTGCCCTGCTTTCATCGTACGCGTCAAAAACATTGTGGAAGAAGTCTATTAAGTTAGTTAAGCATGGATGTTTATTACGAAAACCATGCTGAAGGTTTAATTGTATCGTTGTCTTCAAGGAACTTCACCACATTGTCACGAATGATTGTCTCCATTAATTTAAATACAATTGACGTCAGACTGATTGGCCTATAATTTTCGGGTTGTGACTTGTCCCCCTTTTTGAAGATTGGTGTTACATGTGTACGTTTCCAATCTGATGGAATTTTATCATTTCTAAAAGATTTATTGAATAGAATTGCAAGCGGTTTACTGAGCTGGGCCCATACTTATAAAGCTAAGACTTCGTCTCAGATGATCCTAAGCATACAAAATGGCGGAGATGGATCCTAACTTTTAGGACAGAGCCCTAAGTCGCGTCCTAAGCTAAGTGCGGCTGCGGGTGCGAATAGCAGCTAGACGCTAGTCTTAAGACGATCAGCTGTGCATCATACCATTCAACATGGCCGAAGCTGGAGCAGAGCCGGCCTCAACTCATAGTTTAATATTGATATATACCTCCAATAAGACTGTGTATATATACGAGGAAGATATTAAGTGGCAGAGAAACGCTGTAGAAATGCTGCTGTAGGAACAAAATTGTATAATAGTAGTGATGAATACCAGAAACAAGGGAGATATAACGGCAGCCTCTAAACTTTTGTTCTTTGAATTTTGATATATACTCCCAAGAAAACAACTGATATGTACGTGGAGGAGATTAAATGGTAAAAAAAAATGTTGGAGAAATGCTTGTGTAGCCACAAAAAATATATAACCGTAGCAAATAAATAGTTAAGAAGATATACCCAAAGTTTCTTTGGGGTAAGGGAAACCTAACATTGATACGTTGATAGACACAAACGATTCTGACACTCATTACCGTCACAAATGAATAGCTCCTAATAAGATATCCCCA
>JAXIVD010003736.1:0-25000 GCA_036785275.1 Cancer borealis
GTTTGTACCTGTCTCTAAGAACACAGTTTGTTGTCTGAGGGGTGGGGGCCGGAGCTTTGCATGGCGCTTTCAAGGGAGGCAGCAGTCAATCAGGCCCCAGCTCCGAACCTTCCACTGCAGATGGGCACTTTCCTTAGGAGGACGCCGTGCCCATGCTACCCTTTGCAGAGTGCCCCCTGCGGCAGTGACCCCTGGTACTCTATTCCCGATGGTGGTCACTGCCTTACAGAGCCCTCGACAACCACGGCCCGTCACAGGTCGAGAGGTGGAGTAGTGACCATTCACTCGGGGCTCTCTGTGTCGTGTCTAACGGGCCACGGTTGGCAATCTGTGCGTCTATCTACTGTGTTATTTAACGGGGTGGGGCAACTCGACGGAGTATGTCCAACAACTTTTCTAAATCGTCGGTCACGTACCTTACCAGTTTTGCTGCAGAGGCTCGCCTGTTTCCGGTTGCGGTGTAACCACGTCTAGCCGCTAGCATCCGGAGTTGGGTCGTTGCTTCGCAGTCGAGGAGGTAGTGGACGAGGGGCTCAGCTACGAGGGCGTCACAGAAGCTACAGAGCTCTCTCTCGTAATCTTGTCCGAGTGATCGAACTGTGGGAAAACCTAGACGGAGTCGGGTTAGACTTACCCTGTCTTTCCTTGTCACAAAAGGTGGCAGTGTTAGCTGCTCGCGGTCGGTGGCAAGCGCGTACCAGGAAAGGGAGGCGTTCAGACTTGAATCCTTTGATGATTCCGTTTTCTGTTGCTTAATTAACAGACTGACTCTAGTATTATATTTAGATTACCATGGATACAAAGAGCCTTCAGGAGGGTGTACTGTATTATACTAAGGTGCTGTACTTTGTGAGAATAACACACACACACACACACACACACACACACACACACACACACACACACACACACACACACACACACACACACACACACACACACACACACACACACACACACACACACACACACACACACACACACACACACACACACACACACACACACACACACACACACACACACACACACACACACACACACACACAAACATTTACATAACACATTACCGCCTCCGTTTCTAGAGAGTATTCGTTATCGCCACCACCGTTGTCACTCCCCGATAACGCCATTATCTGAGTTTCACAAGTTCATCGATATTTATGGTTTCACAACGAACCTCTTTGAATAAGTTTTCCCAAATCTCTGTCGTGTCGTGTATCAGTTTAATTATTCATAGTGGATAAAGTTTTGTTTTGCTTCGCTTCACCAGAGATAAAAAAGAAAAGAAACAAGTGAGTGAATTAATGAATGAGTTAGTGAGTGTGCGAGTGTTTTTATTTATTTTACATCATTTATATCTATTTCACAGGACTGGACGGGGCTCTGTATACGTAACTATCATCATCATCATCAGCAGCAGCACTTCCCTTTATTACTACCTTCGTCACCGCCTCCACGCCGTCCATTCGTAAGGTAAGCTATATCTTTCCCTCTCGCTTCCTTCCTTCCTTCCTTCCTCTCGTCCACGCTTAGAAAACAGTGAAGGAAAATATATCTCGCCATGTTGACAGACTTTGTAATGGCTGCCTCGTCGCTCCCACCACCGCCACCACCGCCACCACCACCACCACCACCACCACCACCACCACCACACTCTCACCATCACTCAGCCTCCGGTTTCCCATTGTCTTTTATGTGCTGTATGGCCAAACAGACGCTATTGGACGAGTCACAAAGATCCAGGAGACAAATGGTGCGAGACTCCACCAAGGAACAATTCAACAACACCCAACACCACCACCACCACCACCACCACCACCACCACCACCACACTTTTATTTTTGTGGTAGGGTGTTGTTGGTGTTTGTGTGTGTTTGTCTGTCTGTCTCGTATCCTCTCTTCCTTCCATTGTTCTTGCCGGTATTCCACGCAGAAGGTCGGGTGTAATTTTGCATTCACCTCCCACCTGCACGTTATTCGGTGAAACGCGAGCCTCCTGTGGGGCCGCCTAGGTGACAGTGGGCTGCGTGTGTGTCTCGAGCCATGGGTGGAGGTGGGTGGAGGTGGGTGGTGGGTGGGTGAAGGACGCAGTATTCCTTTGTCAATGTACGTGGAGAGCTTCTGTGCTTCCCAGGACGTATCGCTTTGTCCCACTGGCATCGTTCATTCGTTCGTTCCAATGGTATCGTGTTGCTTTGGGTGAGGTTGGAAAGGTAGGAAAGAGGAAAGGGAAAAAAACAGGAAGGTATGCACGTGAGATGCGTTTTCCAGCATACTTCTTAGTGGTTCTTGTTTACACGCCTCGACCTTTAACATCTATCTGTCTTCCTTCCTTTCTTCCTTCCTTCCTTCCTTCCTTCCTTCATCTCTCCTTTCCAACACTACCTGCGCCTTTGTTCCTACTACCTGTAAATGTGATTCTCTTCCTCCTCCTCCTCTTCCTCTTCCTCCTCCTCCTCTTTCGGTTTCCCTTTCTCCCAGTCTTTATCTAATTTATCAGTTATGTCCTCATGCATGGAAATAAGGCGGGAACGTCACAGCAATAGTCTGACTCTAAGTGAATATAAAGACATTTTTTGGACTCGTTCATAAGTATTCTCAGCCAAGACGTCAAGACGGATAGATGTTAAAGAATACTCAATTATGTGATACGTATAGTTATACTTATATTTATACTTATTCCTTATACAACATCAGTTAATTCTTAATTTAAGTTTGCATTGTGAAAACATATTATATCGCTCTTGATTTGTATTGTTTTGCCAACGAAAAAGAGAAGAAAAGGATAGTAAATAACATTGTTCTTAAATTACACAAGATATTCCTCTCTGTAATGGAATAACTTTTGTAAATCTAGCGTGTCCTTTGTCTAGAAATCAATCCGGAAGTAGAAATAGTATGTTTATGTTGACAATTATTCCAAGATATGACGATAAACATAATAATCATTCGTCGTAAATAAAGTAGATTGAATTGAGCATCGACAGGGATAAAAAGTTGCTTCTATCTGACTCTACATTAACGTAAAGGTCAGTAAACCAACGCTCGTAATGGTATTGGCTGACGCTAAGCAGGGAGAAGATATTGGGAAAGTCAGCAATACGATTTAGACCCCAAAAAAATATAGACGAGAAGAAAAGTTAGCTCCATGTTTTATACCTTCGCTAAAAGTCATGCTATATTAGTTACCGTTAAAAAATTAATATATATGAATCTAATATAACTTCATGGTTTTTTTTATGATTATTACCATGTGTGTTTAGAGGTTATAGTCAAATATATTGATTGGTTTGTAGGCTGAGACGGTACTGTATTGTGTAGTGTGTTGTGTGTAGATACAGTTACAGAAAAGAATGTTAGGTTAGGTTAGGTCAGGAATTTAAGGGTAATTGATGGCATGTACATACTTACATACTTACATACATACATAGGGTTAAGGAAGAGTTACTTAATTATCTCTGTTACATAATGTTTTTTTTCTGTTATTTTTTTCACTGTATACTTATTCGGTTTTATTTATCTTTTTATTTATTTTTTATTTATTTATTTATTTTAGTATTTTTTTCGAGAACACAATCCACTTTCGAGACATTTTATCTATTTTTTCTTTCTTTCTCTCTTTCTTTCTATTTTTTTGTTATCAGTCATTCCATTTCCGTTTCCCATTCCACTTTTTTTTTTTTTCCTGTTTCTTCGAGTTCTCTTCCTTCTTTCTCTTCCTCCTCTTTCTCTTCCTCCTTCTTCTTTTTTATTCTTACTGTAATTATTTTTGTCGTATTCTTTCTTTTCTTTTTCTCCTCCTAATCCTCCTCCTCTTCCTCTTCCTCTTCCTCTTCCTCTTCCTCTTCCTCCTCCTTTCATCACAATCACGCACTCTTCATTTTCCTTATTACACTCTTTCTTACCCAATCTTTTAACCTTTGTCATCACTTCCTCCTCTTGTCCACCAATTGGAGCAAAGAACCTTATTAGAGAGAGAGAGAGAGAGAGAGAGAGAGAGAGAGAGAGAGAGAGAGAGAGAGAGAGAGAGAGAGAGAGAGAGAGAGAGAGAGAGAGAGAGAGAAGAGAGAAAGAGAGAAAGAGAGAGAGAGAGAGAGGAAAAAGAAACTGTCAACAGCGGTCGTGACGCCACACACAATTCTATGTTTGCTTTTCCTTGCTCTCTCGGGGGAAGGAAACGGAAAGGGAAGGACAGGATGAGAGAGAGAGATAAAAAAGATAGAATGGAGGAGTTGGGAGGAGGGAGGAGAAGAGGGGAAAACGTAAAGAAATAATAGCAAAAGGACTATAAGAGAGAGAGGTAGGAAAAAAAAGAGTAAGAGCCGCAGTGCGCATAGCCGTCTCCTGTTTTAACCTCGCCCTTACCTCTCCCTCCCAGTGTCTTGTGTCTATACGTAAAGACAATGGAGTAACGCAAGTCAACTGGATGAAGGTGGCGAGGAAAAGGAAAAGGCAAACAAAACAAGGAAAACACTGTAGATGTAAAAGAACAAAGAGATAATTAGATGTTTTTTGTTGTTTTTTGTCTTTTTCATTTTTTCTTTATTTTTCATCTTCGTCGTCTTTTTGTTGTTGTTGTTGTTGTTCTTATTCTTCATTGTATTTATCTTCATCCGTCTTTCCTTCTTCATCGTTTTCTTTCACTTCTTCATCTTCTTCCTCATCATCTTTCTCATCATCTTCATCATCATCATCTTTATCATCACCATCTTCATCATCTTTATCGTCCACTTCTTCATCTTATTTTTAATCATGTTCCTCCTCCTCCTCCTCCTCCTCCTCCATCTCCTCCTCCTCCTTCTCCTTCTCCTCCTCCTCCTCCTACACTTTCATTCTTTTTAATTGCTTCTGGCAGGTGAACTTTGGCTTCTGCGAAACACTTACACTAAACAAGGCAGGATCGGCTCCACAGCGATCTTGACCCTGTGCCTCCCCGAACCACTCTCCACTAGATGGCCTGAGGCGAGGGTTCAAAGTGATGGTGGTGGTGGGAGTGGTGGTGGTGGTGGTGGTGGTGGAAGGCTGATGGAAGGCTGATGGAAAGAGAAGAGAAGAAAAGAAAATATCGGAGAGGCCTCTTGTAAGATAGAATAATAAGTATAATGTGTATAAACTGACCTCACCTGACCTGAGCTAGCGTATTGGTGTCACTCTCAACTTTGCCAAATTACCTCGTGTCTAATTCACCTGGAGGAGGAGGAGGAGGATGAAGAAGAGGAGGAGGAGGAGGAGGAGGAGGATAAATAATCAACCTACTTTCGTCAGACACACAAGCCTCGCCACACACCAACGCACACCAACACACACACCATTGAGGCTCCATGACAGCACACACCTCACGCTGCTTCTACTCTCTCCTCTCCCGCCTCTGTCGTTGAACCAAGGTCCGAGAAAGGCTCACCAAGACCGGCTTTAATTGCGCTGCTTTTAGGAAAGTTTTGATTCAGCTTCATTGTGGAGAAAAGGAGTTATTGTTATTATTATTATTATTATTATTATTATTGTTATTATTGTTATTATTATTATTATTGTTATTGTTATTGTTATTGTTATTATTATTATTATTATTATTATTATTATTATTATTATTATTATTATTATTATTATTATTATTATTTACCATGTGATAAGTTTTGCTAAAATATATCCTCTTTGCCCAAAAAAAACAAACCGCGTTAATTAAAATCCATCCTAGCTTTTACTTTTTTTTTTTCTATTGTAATTTTTTTTTACCATGATAGCCTCATTAAAAAAAAGAAAAACTTAATTATTTATAAAAGTTCTACAAATACCTTAATGACTCTGTGTTTTCAGCAATGAGATTCCTGACGCTGCAACCTTTTTTTTAGTCTCCTGAAAAGTAATTTGGTATTAGCCTCTCAGCAGGGGATGGATGGCTGGATGGCTGCATGACGATGAGAAGCTCGCCATAAAAAGACTAAGACATTTACCAAAAAGATGAGGAATTTACTTCATAAGGAGCTCTGACGCACCACTTAAAGGGAGCTTACTTTGGAAGGGCTGCCAGGGCCTCATTTTTTGGAAACATTTAGCAAAGAGTAAATAAGAAACGTAGAAAGCCAATGCATACTGGTAAATAATAATAATAATAATAATAATAATAATAATAATAATAATAATAATAATAATAATTTAGTTTCATCCCAAGGCATAGGCAAGGCGGAGAGATAAAGTGAGTAAATATATACAATAAGAATACAATACTACCGACAAAAACATTACTGATATAAAGGGAATAGCGAGAATGAAAATGAAAATACAGGATGAAGAACTTTGAAAATAGATTGACAGAAAATGTTTGAAAATTAGTAACTTTTATTGAGTGGAGGTCAGAGTGAGGTGAGGGGGGGGAGGGTTAAGTGATCAATAAGTCTAGACGAGTTGCAGCCATTAGTATAGCAAGGAAAGGAGATTACAGTGTCGTTTGAAAGACTCGAAACCTCGGTAAAAGATAAAAATTTGATAAGCGGCTTGAACTTTGACTTCCTTGTGCTAGATGTTACCTTAGAGTGGAGTTGAGGATTGTAAGAGGAAGGGAAAGAAGGTGAAGAAACTAACGAAGCTTTTCCTTATGTATATTCAGTGTAAAGGATAAAGGAATGAGTTGTTGAGGTGGTACAAATATAACTTAACTGTAGAAAGAATTGATAAGTAAGAGATTAAGTGTTAATTTGATACATAATTGTGTGTTGTTTGTTTATTAGAATAGGAAAGTTTCAAGGTGATACTTAAGGTTTTAAAGACCATAGTTTATCCTTATAATTTATACCTTTCAGTTATTCACGAGTGTTGAAAGTCATTGAACAAATTAGAGGAAAATAGAACTTAATATTTTCTTTCTTATTTTGTTTATTAAGTTCAGTCATTATTTCATACACTATTTTAACTTTCAGACTTACATTATATACTTTCGGAATTTTGAGAAAAGTAAAAGTAAAACTGAATTCAAGGACCAATTTACCGAATCACTTCAAGTTTTTTTTTCACGTTCCTGAGAAATGTGTTAAAAATAAATGAATGCCTTTGATGTGACCATGGGCCTCTACGTAGCTTTAATAATGTGCCTTTAAGGTGCTGAAAAGGTGTAGTCAGCTCCATGGAATCAATATTTTTCCTCCTGCCCTCTTTTCCCAGCCCAGACCTGCCCAGCTTTATCCTCCCTTCCTTTCTGATGCATTCCAAAAAATTATCATTGCAACATTACGGTGAATTATCGTTTTTATTTCATTTAAACTTTAGATATTAGTCGTACATGTTTATTTCGAGGTAGGATATCAAATACTTACTCATTTTTTAGTTTTTTTTTTATGTAGATCCATAGATAATGTCCGTTTTCTTTCACTTGGTAGGACTCTGAAGATTTATACTCTCGCTCGCCAGGCCAGGTCGTTGAACTTGTACATGAAATTACTATAAAATCTTCGTTTCAACATTGCAATATTTTTCTGACAAATGATTCTCTTACTGAAATATGATTGAAAATGTTGCAATAAATGCCTAACACCACGTAGTTTGAAAATAGTGAACATTGTACAATTGTTAAAAAAATAAAAGTGTGGAAAGTGGAGTGGAATTGCACCTCAAAATAATATACCGAAAAGTTTACAGAAAATAACCTAAAAACGTTTATGTAATTGTCTTTTCTCTTATTGCGACATTATAAATAAATGTGTCCTGTATTCCAATAGTGTTATATTAATTTATATTTTATATTTATATATATATATTTTTTGTCCTGTTTACTCTATTCCTTCCCTAACCCCCCTCTTGGTGTCACTTAATTACCAAAACTTAATAGAAGGAATACAAAGATGATTGAAATAATACATTGAGTGATTTGGTGCCGGAGTAACGACCTGGCGAGGTGATGGAGGTGTGTTATTGTTAGGTTGTAGTAAAAGCTGATCACATGTTACCAAGATTGTAACGTAACCAACAGTATTAAACGAGTAACTAACATAACAAATACACCCATTCTTTAAGCTTCCATTGGTGAAAAAAATGACAGAAGAAAGTTACTGGATTCCTATTTCAGTTTGGTCGTAAGAAGACATTCAAAAATATCCGTCCGGCTCTTGAAGACTTTCCGTTCGCGACTCTCAGACATCCATAAGCCTCGCCTCGCCTCGCCTCGCCTCGCCTCGCCTCGCTATGTCTGCTTGTTCAGCCATCGTCCAGTGCTCTCGCCTCACGCCTATGGTCACGCTGCAACACACACGAACCGCTGGGACCAAAGGGGGAGACACTTCGCTGCTGTACAGGTCCGTGAACTGTTTAGTTAGAATGGACCCAACAGTGGAGACGTACATGAGTCGGAAGGAAAAAAAAATTTATTGGTTAAGGAACAAGACCACCACTGAGACGCAGGACATTGTGGTGGAAACAGGTAGTCGAGTAACACCTGGGAATGATTTTTTTTTGTCTTTGTTTATTTTTTTAAGATTTGTGATTGTTTTTGTTAAAGTTGATTTGTTTCTTATATAAGGATGTTTTAAAAAGGAACGATGTATAACCACCACCACCATTACTATCATCTTATCCTCCTCATCCTCCCCGCTATCATTAAATAATATCATAATGAGAGAGAGAAAAAATTACTTGCCACCACTGCTAGTTGTCTTGCTTGACCTTTGATGAACTAATTAAGTGTCCTTGACCACCACCACTCGCACCAGATATGTTAAAAAGGACACAATAGTAGAAAAAAATGACATTAACTAAACCAAAACTGTATTTCACCAATGGTTTAATGTCTTCATAATAGCATTCAGCTCATTCAATACATAAATCCATTCTAAATATTCCAAAGAGTTATTTAAGATTAGGTTATGATGGATTTTAGGTTAAATTTTGTTAGTAAAGAACCACATGAGGTTGATGGCATAATATTTTACCTTCCTTAAAAAAAAAAAAAACTTCTCAAGAAAGACGGAGGATGCAAAAAGATGAAGTCTGCAGCAGCTGGGAATGAGATGGAAGTAATGCGGCAGAGTTATGAGGCGAGACTTTCCGCGGTAGTCAGCGAGAAAGGAAAGGTAGTCTGGGAAAGTGGAAGACAAAAAAATAAAACACGAGAACATAAGAGAGAGAGAATTACGGCATTAGGAGAAGGTGAGGAAACTGACTTGTATCTAAAAAAATATATATATTCAGAAAAATAAAAGAGACGAAGCACTTCAATATAATCATAAATAGTAAAAAAAAAAAAAAAAAAAAAAAAATTTTGTGCAATACATGCAACTAGACAATAAATTGAGAGAGAGAAAAAATATAATAGGAACGAGAGGAGTATAAAAGGAAGAGGAAACTAAGCAGGATGATAACGTTCAGATGACTATCGCTGGACAGGAAAAAGTGTGGAGGAAAAAGGAAGAAACATGATGTGGTAAAATGACCTGAAAATGGATGCGATGTGGTGGATGAGATCGACCAAGTGCCAAGAAGCATTTAATGAAATTCTGCCCCAGGAGGCACTAATGTCACAGGCGATAAAAGGAGAACCAGGAAGGAAGGCTGAAGGAAACAGTGGAGAAGACTCGCCAGGAAAATGCTTGACGTTTATTAAGGATAGAGGAAAGACTATTATTGTGACAAGAGAGGGAGGTAGAATTAGGATTTTTTTTGCAGGATATCAAGGACTAACTAGATATGTTACGGAAATTTATAAAGAAAAGAAAACTGTGGTAAAAAATAAGGTTTGAAAAGTTACAAAGATGCAGAACAATAGTTAAAGGAGATTCTGGTGAAGCTTTGACCAGGAAAGAAATGTGGGAGGATGTGAAGGGAAAGGAAATGTTGACGGAAGTAGAAAGAATACTCAGAGGGAATGTTTTGAATGTATGCAAGAGATGAATGCGTCCATCCATCTAGAAAGTTGTTACGGAAAGATACTAGAGATGTCGAGGCTGTGAGAGAATACGGTATAAAAGAAAAAAATATATTGACATTCATATGGAAATGCAAGTGAGGTTATGACTGAAATTGTAGTGACGGAAAAATATGCGGGAAATAAATAGTGATGGAAATACTCGCATTGAATAGAAATCCACGAAACATGATTATTATTGTGAAGTTTCCGAATATTTACTGAAATAATGGAAAGTTTGCTGGACAAACTTTGGAAATGTATTACCTTGAATTTCATCTGAATTGATGTTATGATTATTCCATTTTTTGAGTTCATAGATGCTCTTATATACATATATATATATATATATATATATATATATATATATATATATATATATATATATATATATATATATATATATATATATATATATATATATTATGTGTATATATGAGGTGTGTGAGTGAAGGAGTTAATTGAGTGAGTTATATTATTACAATGGACACACAACGGTATCCTCCCCTTGGTAATGCACTCAATGACCCTCCGTCCTGCTGATGGCCCGAGGGACGCGCCCTTTGGGTATGACACGCAGCACCGGAGACGGAAACGTTTTGGAGGAAGGTTGGCTCAGATGGGAGGGAAGAGTGATTATAACATTATCATTATTTATTTATCAGAATGCAAAGCATAAACTTAATTTCATCCAAAGTTACTGAATAGGTGGTTTTACGGCAACGATTTGTTAGTGGTCATCAAGTGTTTGGTTGAAGTTATCGAACCTTCCCGGGAATGAGTGTGTTGATCCTGAGTCAAGGTGACGAAGGTTGATCAGTTATCCAGGTCGTGAATATCAGTGATGAGTTGAGTTGCTGCCTTGCTGCCTTGTCACAGTCTGCTTCAATAATAAGGGCCAATGGAGGAGCCTCATCTGGTTTCCTTATCCTGAACGGTTACTCTGGAAAATATTGAACATAAAAACCCTTTTCCCGATGGTTTTTGACTGTTTTTACACAAGCATTTCCTGAAATAAGAAAACTTACTCAACAAATCTTATTGCAAAAAGATGTACAAGTTTTAGTCCAATATTTGTTCACGTATCTGTAACGGAAATGGATCTTCGATTTTATGCGCCGAACATTTCCACCAGAATTTTGACATCTCTTGAAAATTGCTCTCGAATCTGAAGTCAGTTTTTTTATTACTACTATAATAAAAAATAAAAAAACCCACTAATTTAACTCTATATTGTCAAATGTTTATAATGGGATACATAAGATTTAACTTTACTGAACGATGCTTGTTTTCATACCACCAAAATGCATGGAGATCATCCCTTTAAATCCACACAATATAACGGGTTAGAGTTATTTCGTTTTCCTATATATAACTCTTACTAAAGTGTAATCCACTTACACATGGAAAAACAAAATGAAACACAACACAGCACAACACAACACAACACAACACAACACAACACAACACAACACAACACAACACAACACAACACAACACAACACAACACAACACAACACAACACAACACAAAAAACACAACACAACACAACACAACACAACACAACACAACACAACACAACTCTTCCCATCCTCACACTCACCTCATCATCATAACTCATACCACCCACGTCCCTGCTCCTGCCCACGCCCACGCCCCTGTCCCCAACATCACCTCATCTTCATAACGTGCATCCACCTAACTATGTACATAAAACAACCAATCTGTAACCTTTAAACACCACAGAAATAGTTAGAAATCATGTTAATGTTGTAATTGTACCTCAAAATAATGTCAGGGAAAGGTAGCGAGCAAGGAAGGAAGAGCGGTCAGGTCAATCGCTGTGTTAATGAGGTGAGGTCAAACACGGGTCAATGGTCAGTGAAGGACGTGTTCAGTGCGTAGTGATTAACAATGCAGACGATTATGTAACCACCGCTACAGTTTCCTAAGAGTGTTCTGACGCGACTCTTCTCAATCCAACCCGACTCGGCGTAACCTGACAGAGTGAAGGTGTTATCAGGCAATCATATCTGGCATCGCATTTATATTTACTGGAAACCTTGACACACAAACACACACACACACACACACACACCTACACACACACACACACACACACACACACACACACACACACACACACACACACACACACACACACACACACACACACACACACACACACACACACACACACACACACACACACACACACACACACACACACACACACACACACACACACACACACACACACACACATATACACACACCTACGTTACATTCACTGCGTGCCGGAAATTATTAACAAGAAACTATATAACACTTACGGAATGCAATATTGAATAAAAACATTGAGACTCGAGAATGACGCTACCAAGATAGGATGGACGGACCGGTACACAACATAACATTCCATTAATTTAGAGGAATTTCATTATTTTTACTGGAGAGAGAGAGAGAGAGAGAGAGAGAGAGAGAGAGAGAGAGAGAGAGAGAGAGAGAGAGAGAGAGAGAGAGAGAGAGAATGAGAGAGAGAATGAGAGAGAATGACAGTGAGTGAGTCTGTACAGAATGTTGGCGGCGTCACGGTGAGGCGCGGCGGCGGAAAACGGACGGACGGACGGACTAGGAGGAGGAGGAGGAGGAGGAGGAGGAGGAGGAGGAGGAGGAGGAGGAGTAGGAGGAGGAGGAAGAGGAACACATAGGAACACATAGGAAGAACAAGCAGCAACAGGCCTACTGGCCCTTACGAGGCTGTTTGTGATAAACTAGACTACACTATCTAATCTGGGGTGAAGGATACAGGATAGTAAGGGTGAGAGATTCTCCCACCAGCCACGACTGGCAGGAGAGGAAGGCCAACCATGCAATATAAGTAAAAATAAATAAATAAATGCGTGGAATTAGATTAGACTAGCCTATTACTACTGTCACTAACACTACTTCCTGGCAAGCGATGTCAGGCCCCTAGCGACGTCCTTCCGAATCGAGATTTTGTAATTACTGTACATTAGAAGGAACTTGCTCAAAGTTTACTATATTGACGAATAATGTTTTAGTTGCGGATTGGCTTCTAAATATTTGTCCAGTCTATTTTTGAATGTATTAATTGTTTTACTGTCGACGACATTGGCGGGCAGGGAGTTCCAAACGTTAACGATCCGATTGAAAAAGAAATGTTTGGCTTCGTTTGATGTGAATCTTTTACCAGTAATCTTAAAAGTATGACGTCTTCTTGTTATATTTGATCGATCAAAAGTAATGTAATCTTCTGCATTGATATTATCAAATCCTTTAATTATCTTGAACATTTCAATTAAATCTCCTCTCATCCTTCGTTTTTCGAGGCTGAATAAGTTTAATTCTTTAAGTCTTTCTTCATAAGGTTTATTTCTCAGCCTTGGAATCATTTTCGTTATTCTACGCTGGACTCTTTCCAGTTTGTCAATGTCCTTTCTGTAATATGGGGACCAGAACTTTACGCAATATTCAAGATGAGGTCGTACTAGTGAATTATGCAGTTTTAATATGACTTTTTCTGATTTATTTTCGAAAGTACGCCCAATAAAGCCGACCAATCTGTTAGCGGTTTTAACTACCTCTGAGCAATGCTGACTGGGTTTAAATCGTTTGATATTGTGATTCCTAGATCTTTTTTCTTGTTCACTGCAGAAAGTAGTTTTCCATTCATTTGGTACTGAACGTGATCATTATTTCTTCCGATATGTAGTACCTTACATTTATCAACGTTAAATTTCATTTGCCATTTATTGGCCCAAGACGTTAGTCGATCAAGGTCTGATTGTAAGACTTCTCTGTCACTTGTCGAAGTTACTTTACTGGCAATTTTCGTATCGTCAGCGAATTTTGATATTTTGCATGAGATCCCATCATCTATGTCATTAACATATATCAGAAACAAAATAGGGCCAAGTACTGAACCCTGTGGTACGCCACTTTTTACGTTTAACCATTGAGAGGAGACACCGTTTAAGACTACTCTCTGTTTACGTTCAGAGAGCCAGTCCTGAAGCCAATTGTAGATGCTACCAGAGATACCGTGAGTCTTTAGTTTGTTAAGCAGGAGTTAAGGAGGAGGAGGAGGAGGAGGAGGAGGAGGAGGAGGAGGAGGAGGAGGATTAGTATTCATGAGGCCAATGAGTGTGTGAGGGAAACAGGTATGCGAGCGTCACCTCATTACCCGGTGATTGGAGCAGCCAGCCAGGCGACCAGTGACCCGCAGCGCTGCCAGGATTACCCCATTAGAGTTAGAATTAGATAGAGAGAGAGAGAGAGAGAGAGAGAGAGAGAGAGAGAGAGAGAGAGAGAGAGAGAGAGAGAGAGAGAGAGAGAGAGAGAGAGAGAGAGAGAGAGAGAGAGAGAGAGAGAGAGAGAGAGAGAGAGAGAGAGAGAGAGAGAGAGAGAGAGAGAGAGAGAGAGAGAGAGAGAGAGAGAGAGAGAGAGAGAGAGAGAGAGAGAGAGAGAGAGAGAGAGAGAGAGAGAGAGAGAGAGAGAGAGAGAGAGAGAGAGAGAGAGAGAGAGAGAGAGAGAGAGAGAGAGAGAAAAAAAAAGAAAAAAAAAAACTTTCATCCCCTCCAGTGACCTTGAAAACCCTAATACAACAAGTACTATTCCTATCATTGCAAATTTTATGTTCATGTCGGTTGCGTAGATTTCCAATAATTTTTTTCATCCTCTTTTTTTTGCCTGTACTCTTTTTTTCTTCGTTCCCAGAGGCTCACGCTTGTCTGCCCTAAATTACCTGACAGAGCCACAATCCGCGCGGAATTAATAGCACACAGGTAATTTTAAACTACCTTGCTTCTGTGAAAGGAGATTGGGTTGGCGGGTCAGAATAGTTTGCTTGCAGCTAGTCCCCGTCCCATGTCCCTTCCCTACCTTTCCCTCCCCTGTCCCTCCCCTGTTTTTCACTCCCCTTTCCCTCCCTTGCCTTCCCCTGTTTTCCTCTGCCCTGCCTTCCCTTGCCTTGCTTTCCCTTTCCCTTCCTTTTCCTGCCCTCCTCTGCCCTTTCCTGTCCTTGCCTTATCCTGCCCTGCCCCTTACCTGCCCTACTTTATCCTTGCCTTGCCTTGCCTTGTCTTGCCTTGCCTTGCCTTGCCTTGCCTTGCCTTGCCTTGCCTTGCCTTGCCTTGCCTTGCCTTGCCTTGCCTTGCCTTGCCTTGCCTTGCCTTATCCTCCTCAGTGTATCATTTCAACCTCATTAATTAAACGTTTAAGATATGGTTTATTTAACTCATCTAACAAGTACTCTGAAGAAAAATGTACTTCGACACAAAACTTAGCAGTATTAATATCAGTTCTTATCGACAACACAACTAAGCTTACTCGTAATGAAGCTGACGACTCTCCCAAAACGTATCCAAGGAGAAGATTGTAACTAAAGCTTATTATACATATTTGTCCTGTAGTGTAATTCAGATTTGAGGGAAGAGAAAGAGGATGTAGTAGAATCTTCATCTGAATACAAGAGTTATTTATTTGGCAGGCTGTGTAGAGGCCATTCATTCCTCTGACGATCATCTTAAAAGGGAATTCAATCCTCTCATTCGTATTCTATCCTCACAAATCTCATACATTCGGCACTTCCTCCGCTTCCCCTCATTTTCCACGCCTTACTTTCTTATTCGTTCACCACATAACCTTATCATCACTTTTTATCTCTATATCACCACTAAAATTTGTATTCTCTCTTTTTCTTATTTCTTATTCTTTTTTCTCACTGCCACTATCTTTAATTTTAACTCCTCCTATTCTTCCTTCCTTCCTTCCTATTACATGAAAATATTGTTCCCTTGTCCGCCTCGCTGCACAACATTCACGCTTAAGTTACGTAGTATCTCATATCTCTTGTCACTTTTCATATTCGTATCCTAAAGAATTTCTCCTTTGCTACTGCCTCCTTTACCCTATTTCTTTATTAAATTCTGTGTATCCAGCTGTATTCACCCTCTTAACCCCTTGCTTCCCTGCTTTGTTGATATTTTCTGTGATTTTTTCTTATTTTGATGAAACGCAAGAACAGATCTATCTCGTCTTTCTATCAGCAGTGCACTCTGGTGTCTAATTTCTCTTGAAGGATTTTTTTTACTTTTCATGCGAGTGTAACAAAGATAAATTTACTTCGTTTTCTCTCCTCTTGGTTTCGGTAATCATAATAATCTTGCTTCCTATCTATCATCATCATCATTGTTATCATTATCTTCATCATCATTATCATCATTAAAACGATGCTTTTCAGAGAGCGAAAAAATAAGGGTAATATTTCTTAAGATCTAGTGTTTCCTTCCTCCATTACATGCGAGATGGTACTGAGGAAGCCAAAATAGGAACATAAAACAAAATAAACAAATAAAGTAAAAAAAAAAAAGATAAGATTAACAAAGCAGAATGAGGAAGTAAAATAATTTCCCTTCTGTGTCTTCCTTCCTCGCGTGGGAACCTGATAGGAGGGTGAAGAGTTCCTGGTGTGGTTTTTTTTTCCCTTCTCTCTCTCCTTTTCTTTCCTTTCCTTCCCTTCCCTTCATTTTTTTCCCTCTACGATACACAAGGAAAACGGAATCGTATATTATGTCTCCTTTTAATTTGATGCCTTGTTGCGTTTATGATTATTGTTATTATTATTATTATTATTATTATTATTATTATTATTATTATTATTATTATTATTATTATTATTATTATTATCATTATTGAGAGATAGAGAGAAACAGAGAGAGAGAGAGAGAGAGGAGAGAGAGAGAGAGAGAGAGAGAGAGAGAGAGAGAGAGAGAGAGAGAGAGAGAGAGAGAGAGAGAGAGAGAGAGAGAGAGAGAGAGAGAGAGAGAG
Organism: Cancer borealis; assembly: GCA_036785275.1. Taxonomy (NCBI): domain Eukaryota; kingdom Metazoa; phylum Arthropoda; class Malacostraca; order Decapoda; family Cancridae; genus Cancer; species Cancer borealis. Next base: position 16,742 of record JAXIVD010003736.1, read on the forward strand.
AGAGAGAGAGAGAGAGAGAGAGAGAGAGAGATAGAGAGAAAGAGAGAGAGAGAGAGAGAGAGAGAGAGAGAGAGAGAGAGAGAGAGAGAGAGAGAGAGAGAGAGAGAGAGAGAGAGAGAGAGAATCAGAGAGGAAATAAGGAGAGAACTGGAAAGAATCATAGCGAGGAGAATTTAAAAAATAAATCCGTCAGAGATATTTCAGAAACAGACACACACAGATAGTTGAAAAGAGACGTTACAAAATATTTAACGAGAGGAAGCCAAAGCGGATGTCCACGAAGGGAGACAACTGATTCCATGAGAGAGAGAGACAGAGGGTAGTTACGACTGTGTGTGTGGGGGGGGGGGAAGGGGGAGTCCTTGTGTGTTGTGTCACTGTGTTGTGTTGTGTTGTGTTGTGTTGTGTTGCGTCATTAGTAACGCTTTCATGGTAGTTGGGTTCATCCTTTCTGTTACGCCTCACACCTGACCCGACTTACATCACTACTCACTGTTACACTGGATGGCTGGCTGGATGGCTTTTCTCTCTATCTTTATCTTTATCTCTCTTTCTCTATCTCTTTATCTCTATCTCCCTCTCATATTATTGTTATTACTATTACAATTATTATTAGCATTATTATTATTATTATTATTATTATTATTATTATTATTATTATTATTATTATTATTATTATTATTATTATTATCATTATTATTGTTATTATTACTAATATTGTTATAATTAGAAATTAATGGTTTGTTTGTAACAATTGCAGCGTTAAGCTGAACATATATGTTTTAAAATTAGGAGCCCAGTGAAATTCGTTGTAATTTTCATACCAATGCTAATTTCATATTTCCAATGATAATAATAATAATAATACAATTATTATAATTACAATTATTATTATCATTATTGTCGTTATTATAATGATAATCAATATTGTTTTTATTACTACTACTACTACTACTACTACTACTACTACTACTACTACTACTACTACTACTACTACCACTACCACTACCACTACTACTACTACTACTACTACTACTACTACTACTACTACTACTACTACTACTACATTTAAAGATACCTCCACCCTTTTTATTTGCATGGGCTCCACAAATTGGAGGTCATTAGCCCCAACTCTGGTCGCTAATGGCTGTGGCATCCAACCATAATATTCTAACCCCTAACCATATCCATCTACCCCTATATTTACATCCTTATTTAATCCCCTAACCTACCCACCCCTATTCTACTCTCTACCACTGTGGCTTCGCAATCAAGGCACTTATGTCCGTGGTGGAGGGAGTGGCGTGCCTGGTACCCCGGAGACACAGGAGGGAAGACCTGAGAAGGGAGAATGAGAGGCGGCACCTCATCCAGGCGACAACATGGCTCCTTGGCTGGTGCTTCTTTTCTGCCATCAAATCGGCTAGTCTTGAGTAGAAGCACTTAGCCTTGGAGCCCATCCCGCCGGACGTGGTGAAGACCAGAGGCGTGAAGGTGCCGTGGTCGACGTGTTGAATCCTTTCGCCATAGGTTCTCGTCTTCTCCTGCTCATTCCTACGGTGGGCAGCCTCCAGAGAGAGCTCGCGGTGACATGCTGCCATCGGGTCGAAGATCCGGACGTCGAAGAAGGCTCTCTGCCCCCTCGTCCAAAACCCCCGAGCACTGACGTCAACTCGAGCTTCATCGGAGATGTTTGCCGACCTCAACCGCAGGTTTTCTCCTCCAAGTGGCAGAAGAGTCGGCTCGGTGGCGACGTCATGGCACACCTCCCTGAGCATATTGGCTATCAGGTCCCTCACCTCGTCGTGCCTGATGCACACGAATCCCCCCTTCTTGCAGGTCATGGTGTGGTCGATGTTGTTGGGGGAACCACATGCACAGATGTTGGGGAGTCCTTCAACTGGCCAGCTATACCTCAGAGCAACGGCGTCGACAAATTCTTGTTTGTTGAGGTTGAAGCCTCTTGCTCTGATTGGCAGTGACGTTAGCCAGTTAGACGCTCCCGTCTCTTGTGCAATATGGATTTTTCGCACAGTCGCGGCAGGCACGATGGTCTTCAGGCGTTCAAGGCTGGTCTTCTGCTCTTGTTGCCTGTCTAGGGAAATTTGCTTCCTTTGCTCAGCGATCGCATTTTGGTCTATTTCCCCGTGTGCGTCCTGAGCAACTATCTTTACTGTGAGGGACCTGGCTAGGTTGATGGAGTTGAGGTGCTCCCTAGTTGCCAACCTCTCAGGACAGGTGATCCCCATCCCGCCCAGTCTTGGTGGAAGTTCGAGCAGGGCCCTCTCGTCATCCCCCAGTGCTGGAGACCTCAGTAACGCTGGAAGGAGGGTGTTCCTTATAGCGTTTTCCAGCGGTCTGAGGAGAGGGCTGATGCCTGGGATGGTGCGCATGACGTAATTTCACCGATGTTGTAGGCCATGCGTGTATGCAGAGTAAGCTGCGTGAGGCTCCGTCCTAGCTATATCAGATAGGATTTCTACCTCCCTCACCCACTCGAGCACTTTTTCTCCTACAAACTCCTTCTTGAACTCCTCTGTTCCTATAACAGCACCCAAGTGCCGCTGCCCGTCCTTTGTTATTATTACCCCGCTACCACCGAAAATATCCAGAGCGTGGTCATAAAGTTCGGATTTCACAATAAGGACGGACTTAGCTGCATTGTGTGTGTATCCTATGGTGGGTCCATTGTCCTTTATCAATCCCCACCAACTTTTCAGGTCTGAGATTGTGCCGGCCCCCGAAAGGTCGTCGGCATATGCCACTTGCTTCACCTTGGTGTTTTCAAACGCAATCACATCCTGAAGCACTGAGAGACCTATTGCGTACATAGCCATGGCAACTAGGTCACCTTGTGTTGTCCCCTCCATTGACTTGAGCACCTTAAAACAATTGTTACTACTACTATTTACAAACAAGTCACATGGTTCACCATACGTGTTTACTACGTATGTAGCTAGAGAGGGACATTTGATTTTAATATTGTGAAGCATTGTCTTTCTGTTAATGGAATTAAACGCATTTGATGCGTCCACTAACAGTACCGCTTCACAATCCTTTCCCGCGTAGATCTCCCTCATGGCGTGGATGGCTGCTTCCCCCCCTGCCTGGTGTCCTGCGCACACTTGCAGGTTCCCAGCCGCCTTCCTTACATCCTCCTTGACAACTGCCATGATGCATTTACCCACGATGCGACGGAGGACTTCGCCGATGCCAATGGGCCTGCATCCTGGCTTTTTATCCAGAGGAATAAGGCGGCAGGCAGTACTACTATTACTACTACTACTACTACTACTACTACTATTAGTGTCTTTCTCACAAACATCCTTCACACATCCAACAACAACTTATAACGTTTCAACTCACTAGAGAGAGAGAGAGGAGAAAAAATACATGCACCTCTAAACATCATATCAGGGAAGTAAAGTAAAATGGATTTAATGGATTTAATGGATTTCGTAGGTTAATTTCCACATTTATTCAATACTTCCATGCATACACTTTCATCACCATCATCATCATCATCATCATCAGTCCCGTGTTTATTCAATACTTCCGCGGCACCTCAGGGAAAACATTTTAAATTTAAGTTGCAAGATCAAAAGCAACTGTTCATTAAGGCTACACTTTTTAACCTGCTTTCGCTCCTGCTAATCCCTTTAAGAACTTGGACCAGCAGCCAGGCAGGGACAGAAGAGAAGGAGGAGGAGGAGGAAGGAGGAGGAGGAGGAAGGAGGAAAGAGGAAGGAGGAAGGAGGAGGAGGAAAAAGGACCGAAAAAGAGAGGGATAATGTCAAGGAAAGTGTGATTTTCATATATTTTCACTTAGCTGAAGAGCAGATGGCGAGAGGTTGTTTTGATAGCATGGTGAGAGAGAGAGAGAGAGAGAGAGAGAGAGAGAGAGAGAGAGAGAGAGAGAGAGAGAGAGAGAGAGAGAGAGAGAGAGAGAGAGAGAGAGAGAGAGAGAGAGAGAGAGAGAGAGAGAGAGAGAGAGAGAGAGAGAGAGAGAGAGAGAGAGAGAGAGAGAGCTGAAAGAAATATATCCTCATAAGCAGAAGAGGACTTTGAATAATGTTGTTATTTCGTGGTGCTGGTGAGGCTCAACAAGTAATTTCATGCACGCTAGAATACAGGGAGAACCGCTTGCCTGTTTGACCTATTCAATGATAACAAAAACAACAACAACAACAAAACAACAAAAACAACAATAACAATAATAATAACAATAATAATAACAATAATAATAATAATAATGATAGTAATAATAATAACAATACTAATAACAATAACAATGCAGTGACAATAACAATAACAATGATAATGATAATAACAATAATGATAATAGTAATAATGATAATAATAATGATAATAATAATAACAACAATAATAATGCTGATCATAATATTATATCATCATAATTCATTTAAGGCCTCGTGAATATTACAGTATGTGTGTGTGTGTGTGTGTGTGTGTGTGTGTGTGTGTGTGTGTGTGTGTGTGTGTGTGTGTGTGTGTGTGTGTGTGTGTGTGTGTGTGTGTGTGTGTGTGTGTGTGTGTGTGTGTGTGTGTGTGTGTGTATGTGTGTGTGTCGTTTCCGTGCTGCTGGTGTCATAATTATCATATAACAAAGATTAATTAGTAACATCTATTTACTCTCACAGGCACAATTCACCATGTTTTTATTATTCATTCATTAGATTTTCTTTTTTCTCCTTTTTTTCTTCTTGTTTTTTTTTTTACGTTTCCGTGTTTATAGACTCGCCCGCCGCCGCCTCACCCTCAACACAAACACGGTCAGGTCAAGTCAGCGGGGGCGTATTTGTCTTCCATTAACCACAGAAGTCACCCCCGCCGCCCCCTGCTGCCTCCTTCCACGGCCCGACGAGGGAGAGCTGTAGGGGGTAAGGAGGGAGAGGTTGAGATTTGTAAATAGAAAAAAATAAAGCTTTTGAAATTACACAAAACATCTTTAAAAACGTAAGACAAGAAAGATGGAATAATGCCAGGAAGATAGAAAAAACCACTTAAATCTGTAAGGAAAACGAATAGATAACATTGGTGATATCGAAAACATTGGCGATTGGTCACGTAAACAAAATAAATTAGAACAAAAAAACTGAAGATCGGGAATGGCGGCTTAGAGAGTGTGACATAAAGTGTTCCCAGAGCGTGATGCCACTTAAGGGAGAACGAACAGAAGCCCTTTTGTGTGTGTGTGTGTGTGTGTGTGTGTGTGTGTGTGTGTGTGTGTGTGTGTGTGTGTGTGTGTGTGTGTGTGTGTGTGTGTGTGTGTGTGTGTGTGTGTGTGTGTGTGTGTGTGTGTGTGTGTGTGTGTGTGTGTGTGTGTGTGTGTGTGTGTGTGTGTGTGTGTGTGTGTGTGTGTGTGTGTGTGTGTGTGTGTGTGTGTGTGTGTGAGTGTGTGTGTGTGTGTGTGTGTGTGTATGGTTGAGTCACGCTGCCAGCCAAGAGAGAGAGAGAGAGAGAGAGAGTAGAATAGAGTGAAGAATCGAAAGATAATGAAACGGACCAGAATGAGCTCATGAGATTAGGGAACTTGTCTTGAAAATGAGACGGAGAAAAGTTCCCCGAGAAATGAAGAAAGTTACTCCCTAAGTTTTAGTCTTGGTGGGAAACTTAGCTGCTCTTGGAGACTGAGAATTGCGTCAAGAGGGAAGAGTGGAAGACATAGTTGAATGAATAATAGACGGAACTTACTGGTGACGGATGCGTGGCGGATGGTGGGAGTTGGATGAGTGAGTGAGTGATGGATGAGGGTGCGTAGAAGGCTCTCAGGATATTAGTAAGATAAGGATGATAAGTTTTAGATAAGAGGGTGATTTTTAAGTCTTATGGTGTTAAGGGAAATGGAAGGATGGAAAAATAATGAAGAAACTATAGATATATATTTTTTTAAATTCTATTTGTTATTTTTTCTGAAGTATAGTCGTGTTATTTTAGTGTTTTTAGATATTTGTTAATTTTGTAGCTGTAGAAACTCTGCCGAGGAGCCTTAATAACACACACACACACACACACACACACACACACACACACACACACACACACACACACACACACACACACACACACACACACACACACACACACCTTCATTGTTCACTCTCTTCCCAACAAAATACACACAGTTTCCTCTCACCACAAAGCTCTCATGTTGAGGTAAATATACGAAGAGTGAAAACATACTAGCAGACTCGTATTTTTTTCTCGCTTGTATATTTCTTTCGGTAATATTGTATACATTGAAGTACTTTATCTTCTCACATAGAGTACTAACGAACCCGCAGGATGTTTAATTAATAACGAGTAGCTACTGTTGTGTTGACCTACATCTCTATAAAAATAACTGTAATTCTCAACCACGCAATTGCTCTTGTTGATGAAGGAGGAGGAGGACAGACAGATAGACAGACAGACAGATAGACAGACAGACAGACAAACAGAAAACAGCCACTCACCCACTCTTACATACACAGACAGACGGAAAGAGCCACACGACACCAAAAAAAAAAAAAAAAAAGACAGACAGATACACAGTCAAACAAACCTACACTCAAAACACACACAAAAAAAAAATAGTTTCCCCTCCAGAAAGTGACCACATCATAGACTGTCCATAAAACACTCATATCTCCCCTCCCCTTCCTCTCCTTTCCCTTCCCTTCCCCTCCCTTCCCCTCCCTTCCCCTCTCTTCCCCTCTCTTCCCCTCTCCTTCCCCTCCCCTTCTCTTCCCCAGCCCCTCCCCTCCCCTTCCTCTTCCTCTCCCTTCCCCTCCTTTCCCCTCCCCTTCCCCTCCCTTCCCCTCCCTCTGCAAGGTGAATGCGCGTCTCTGTTTGTTTGTTTGTTTGTTTTGCATCGCATTCAAAGGCTTCGTATGACAGTGTTTTGTTTTGCGTTTAGTTTTGTTGTTTTTCCAAGCGAGTTTGTTTTGTTTTTGTTTTCGTGATGTTGCTGGTGGTGTATGTGTGTTGGAGGGAGGGGAGGAGGGGAGAGTAGGGGATGTAGGAGGGGTTAGAAAGGTCGCGACAAAAGGTGTTGCAGCCAGGTGTGTGTGTTGTGTGTTGTGTTGTGTTTGTGGTTCATATTTGATGATGCTGTCCTCGAAAACATGGATTCATATTTAAAGTAATGAATTTTTCAAGACCCGCAGCGATGTCAGCCAGAAACACACAGATTTAGTCAGCTTGGCAAACACACACACACACACACACACACACACACACACACACACACACACACACACACACACACACACACACACACACACACACACACACACACACACACACACACACACACACACACACACACACACACACACACACAGACAAACAGACAGACAGACAGACAGACAGATAGACAGACGACCTTACTAAACTACCTAACTGTCTTCAATAAAAACAAATACGTAGAAAAGTAAAAAAAAAGATAAAAATATCAACATAACACCAGATTTGTATAGATAATTATATTGAATGAAGATAAGCAAAGAGACAATGGCAGATAGAATATATATTAGGAGGCTCAGGCAGTGGTCTCGATGCGTGACCCCGTTAGAGAGGGTGAGGGAGAGGAGGCGTGAATGATATACGCCGTGGGTCCAGGAGATGCTACCAACCTGGGCATGCTGGTAATATTGTAGTGTCAGTGGAGGGGACGAAAAGGGAAGGTAAATTAAGAGAAGGGAAAGTCTGATCTAGGTCGCTGCACAGATTATATCGCTACATTGTATATTATGTTAGTATGTGTTGGTGCTGTATGTAGCTTGCTGTGCTGATGTATTGCTGATTGTGATGCTGAGATGCTGCTGTTTTATTTGTAGTTGAAATGCGAATGGTGTATATTACTGCTGATTTTGTTTACTGCTGTATTGTTGCTGTTTCTGCTTAGATGGTGGTGCACTGCTGTTAGTTTATATTACAGAGCAGAGTGACAGGACGTGAATGTGGTAAGAGTGAGGGAAGCGTAAGTGTATGAATGATAAAACTGGACCATCCCTTAGTATGCTTTACATTGATTGGGTCTAAACTTGCTCTTTTTACCACTTTCTGAACACAAACTGAAGCAATGTATATAAGTTTTATTTCCATTCTTATTTCATTCACCTGAAATACCACTAATTCCCATCACAGTCACAAACTCGTATAACAGTGAATAAGGGAAAAAACAAGTGACTGTCTGAAGATTATTAAGTCAAGGTCACCCAACAACCTGGCCATTCGAAGCGTTGCATATCTCTT
>JAXIVD010003736.1:30000-42930 GCA_036785275.1 Cancer borealis
TTAAGGAAGAGTTACTTAATTATCTCTGTTACATAATGTTTTTTTTCTGTTACTTTTTTCACTGTATACTTATTCGGTTTTATTTATCTTTTTATTTATTTTTTATTTATTTATTTATTTTAGTATTTTTTTCGAGAACACAATCCACTTTCAAGACATTTTATCTATTTTTTCTTTCTTTCTCTCTTTCTTTCTTTTTTTTTGTTATCAGTCATTCCATTTCCGTTTCCCATTCCACTTTTTTTTTTTTTCCTGTTTTTTCGAGTTCTCTTCCTTCTTTCTCTTCCTCCTCTTTCTCTTCCTCCTTCTTCTTTTTTATTCTTACTGTAATTATTTTTGTCGTATTCTTTCTTTTCTTTTTCTCCTCCTAATCCTCCTCCTCTTCCTCTTCCTCTTCCTCTTCCTCTTCCTCTTCCTCCTCCTTTCATCACAATCACGCACTCTTCATTTTCCTTATTACACTCTTTCTTACCCAATCTTTTAACCTTTGTCATCACTTCCTCCTCTTGTCCACCAATTGGAGCAAAGAACCTTATTAGAGAGAGAGAGAGAGAGAGAGAGAGAGAGAGAGAGAGAGAGAGAGAGAGAGAGAGAGAGAGAGAGAGAGAGAGAGAGAGAGAGAGAGAGAGAGAGAGAGAGAGAGAGAGAGAGAGAGAGAGAGAGAGAGAGAGAGAGAGAGAGAGAGAGAGAGAGAGAGAGAGAGAGAGAGAGAGAGAGAGAGAGAGAGAAAGAGAGAGAGGAAAAAGAAACTGTCAACAGCGGTCGTGACGCCACACACAATTCTATGTTTGCTTTTCCTTGCTCTCTCGGGGGAAGGAAACGGAAAGGGAAGGACAGGATGAGAGAGAGAGATAAAAAAGATAGAATGGAGGAGTTGGGAGGAGGGAGGAGAAGAGGGGAAAACGTAAAGAAATAATAGCAAAAGGACTATAAGAGAGAGAGGTAGGAAAAAAAAGAGTAAGAGCCGCAGTGCGCATATCCGTCTCCTGTTTTAACCTCGCCCTTACCTCTCCCTCCCAGTGTCTTGTGTCTATACGTAAAGACAATGGAGTAACGCAAGTCAACTGGATGAAGGTGGCGAGGAAAAGGAAAAGGCAAACAAAACAAGGAAAACACTGTAGATGTAAAAGAACAAAGAGATAATTAGATGTTTTTTGTTGTTTTTTGTCTTTTTCATTTTTTCTTTATTTTTCATCTTCGTCGTCTTTTTGTTGTTGTTGTTGTTGTTCTTATTCTTCATTGTATTTATCTTCATCCGCCTTTCCTTCTTCATCGTTTTCTTTCACTTCTTCATCTTCTTCCTCATCATCTTTCTCATCATCTTCATCATCATCATCTTTATCATCACCATCTTCATCATCTTTATCGTCCACTTCTTCATCTTATTTTTAATCATGTTCCTCCTCCTCCTCCTCCTCCATCTCCTCCTCCTCCTTCTCCTTCTCCTCCTCCTCCTCCTACACTTTCATTCTTTTTAATTGCTTCTGGCAGGTGAACTTTGGCTTCTGCGAAACACTTACACTAAACAAGGCAGGATCGGCTCCACAGCGATCTTGACCCTGTGCCTCCCCGAACCACTCTCCACTAGATGGCCTGAGGCGAGGGTTCAAAGTGATGGTGGTGGTGGGAGTGGTGGTGGTGGTGGTGGTGGTGGAAGGCTGATGGAAGGCTGATGGAAAGAGAAGAGAAGAAAAGAAAATATCGGAGAGGCCTCTTGTAAGATAGAATAATAAGTATAATGTGTATAAACTGACCTCACCTGACCTGAGCTAGCGTATTGGTGTCACTCTCAACTTTGCCAAATTACCTCGTGTCTAATTCACCTGGAGGAGAAGGAGGAGGATGAAGAAGAGGAGGAGGAGGAGGAGGAGGAGGATAAATAATCAACCTACTTTCGTCAGACACACAAGCCTCGCCACACACCAACGCACACCAACACACACACCATTGAGGCTCCGTGACAGCACACACCTCACGCTGCTTCTACTCTCTCCTCTCCCGCCTCTGTCGTTGAGCCAAGGTCCGAGAAAGGCTCACCAAGACCGGCTTTAATTGCGCTGCTTTTAGGAAAGTTTTGATTCAGCTTCATTGTGGAGAAAAGGAGTTATTGTTATTATTATTATTATTATTATTATTATTGTTATTATTGTTATTATTATTATTATTGTTATTGTTATTGTTATTATTATTATTATTATTATTATTATTATTATTATTATTATTATTATTATTATTATTATTATTATTATTTACCATGTGATAAGTTTTGCTAAAATATATCCTCTTTGCCCAAAAAAAACAAACTTCGCGTTAATTAAAATCCATCCTAGCTTTTACTCTTTTTTTTTCTATTGTAATTTTTTTTTACCATGATAGCCTCATTAAAAAAAAGAAAAACTTAATTATTTATAAAAGTTCTACAAATACCTTAATGACTGTGTTTTCAGCAATGAGATTCCTGACGCTGCAACCTTTTTTTTAGTCTCCTGAAAAGTAATTTGGTATTAGCCTCTCAGCAGGGGATGGATGGCTGGATGGCTGCATGACGATGAGAAGCTCGCCATAAAAAGACTAAGACATTTACCAAAAAGATGAGGAATTTACTTCATAAGGAGCTCTGACGCACCACTTAAAGGGAGCTTACTTTGGAAGGGCTGCCAGGGCCTCATTTTTTGGAAACATTTAGCAAAGAGTAAATAAGAAACGTAGAAAGCCAATGCATACTGGTAAATAATAATAATAATAATAATAATAATAATAATAATAATAATAATAATAATAATAATTTAGTTTCATCCCAAGGCATAGGCAAGGCGGAGAGATAAAGTGAGTAAATATATACAATAACAATACAATACTACCGACAAAAACATTACTGATATAAAGGGAATAGCGAGAATGAAAATGAAAATACAGGATGAAGACCTTTAAAAATAGATTGACAGAAAATGTTTGAAAATTAGTAACTTTTATTGAGTGGAGGTCAGAGTGAGGTGAGGGGGGGGAGGGTTAAGTGATCAATAAGTCTAGACGAGTTGCAGCCATTAGTATAGCAAGGAAAGGAGATTACAGTGTCGTTTGAAAGACTCGAAACCTCGGTAAAAGATAAAAATTTGATAAGCGGCTTGAACTTTGACTTCCTTGTGCTAGATGTTACCTTAGAGTGGAGTTGAGGATTGTAAGAGGAAGGGAAAGAAGGTGAAGAAACTAACGAAGCTTTTCCTTATGTATATTCAGTGTAAAGGATAAAGGAATGAGTTGTTGAGGTGGTACAAATATAACTTAACTGTAGAAAGAATTGATAAGTAAGAGATTAAGTGTTAATTTGATACATAATTGTGTGTTGTTTGTTTATTAGAATAGGAAAGTTTCAAGGTGATACTTAAGGTTTTAAAGACCATAGTTTATCCTTATAATTTATACCTTTCAGTTATTCACGAGTGTTGAAAGTCATTGAACAAATTAGAGGAAAATAGAACTTAATATTTTCTTTCTTATTTTGTTTATTAAGTTCAGTCATTATTTCATACACTATTTTAACTTTCAGACTTACATTATATACTTTCGGAATTTTGAGAAAAGTAAAAGTAAAACTGAATTCAAGGACCAATTTACCGAATCACTTCAAGTTTTTTTTTCACGTTCCTGAGAAATGTGTTAAAAATAAATGAATGCCTTTGATGTGACCATGGGCCTCTACGTAGCTTTAATAATGTGCCTTTAAGGTGCTGAAAAGGTGTAGTCAGCTCCATGGAATCAATATTTTTCCTCCTGCCCTCTTTTCCCAGCCCAGACCTGCCCAGCTTTATCCTCCCTTCCTTTCTGATGCATTCCAAAAAATTATCATTGCAACATTACGGTGAATTATCGTTTTTATTTCATTTAAACTTTAGATATTAGTCGTACATGTTTATTTCGAGGTAGGATATCAAATACTTACTCATTTTTTAGTTTTTTTTTTTTATGTAGATCCATAGATAATGTCCGTTTTCTTTCACTTGGTAGGACTCTGAAGACTTATACTCTCGCTCGCCAGGCCAGGTCGTTGAACTTGTACATGAAATTACTATAAAATCTTCGTTTCAACATTGCAATATTTTTCTGACAAATGATTCTCTTACTGAAATATGATTGAAAATGTTGCAATAAATGCCTAACACCACGTAGTTTGAAAATAGTGAACATTGTACAATTGTTAAAAAAATAAAAGTGTGGAAAGTGGAGTGGAATTGCACCTCAAAATAATATACCGAAAAGTTTACAGAAAATAACCTAAAAACGTTTATGTAATTGTCTTTTCTCTTATTGCGACATTATAAATAAATGTGTCCTGTATTCCAATAGTGTTATATTAATTTATATTTTATATTTATATATATATATTTTTTGTCCTGTTTACTCTATTCCTTCCCTAACCCCCCTCTTGGTGTCACTTAATTACCAAAACTTAATAGAAGGAATACAAAGATGATTGAAATAATACATTGAGTGATTTGGTGCCGGAGTAACGACCTGGCGAGGTGATGGAGGTGTGTTATTGTTAGGTTGTAGTAAAAGCTGATCACATGTTACCAAGATTGTAACGTAACGAACAGTATTAAACGAGTAACTAACATAACAAATACACCCATTCTTTAAGCTTCCATTGGTGAAAAAAATGACAGAAGAAAGTTACTGGATTCCTATTTCAGTTTGGTCGTAAGAAGACATTCAAAAATATCCGTCCGGCTCTTGAAGACTTTCCGTTCACGACTCTCAGACATCTATAAGCCTCGGCTCGCCTCGCCTCGCCTCGCCTCGCTATGTCTGCTTGTTCAGCCATCGTCCAGTGCTCTCGCCTCACGCCTATGGTCACGCTGCAACACACACGAACCGCTGGGACCAAAGGGGGAGACACTTCGCTGCTGTACAGGTCCGTGAACTGTTTAGTTAGAATGGACCCAACAGTGGAGACGTACATGAGTGGGAAGGAAAAAAAAGAACAAGACCACCACTGAGACGCAGGACATTGTGGTGGAAACAGGTAGTCGAGTAACACCTGGGAATTATTTTTTTTTGTCTTTGTTTATTTTTTTAAAGATTTGTGATTGTTTTTGTTAAAGTTGATTTGTTTCTTTATATAAGGATGTTTTAAAAAGGAACGATGTATAACCACCACCACCATTACTATCATCTTATCCTCCTCATCCTCCCCGCTATCATTAAATAATATCATAATGAGAGAGAGAAAAAATTACTTGCCACCACTGCTAGTTGTCTTGCTTGACCTTTGATGAATTAATTAAGTGTCCTTGACCACCACCACTCGCACCAGATATGTTAAAAAGGACACAATAGTAGAAAAAAAAGACATTAACTAAACCAAAACTGTATTTCACCAATGGTTTAATGTCTTCATAATAGCATTCAGCTCATTCAATACATAAATCCATTCTAAATATTCCAAAGAGTTATTTAAGATTAGGTTATGATGGATTTTAGGTTAAATTTTGTTAGTAAAGAACCACATGAGGTTGATGGCATAATATTTTACCTTCCTTAAAAAAAAAAAAAACTTCTCAAGAAAGACGGAGGATGCAAAAAGATGAAGTCTGCAGCAGCTGGGAATGAGATGGAAGTAATGCGGCAGAGTTATGAGGCGAGACTTTCCGCGGTAGTCAGCGAGAAAGGAAAGGTAGTCTGGGAAAGTGGAAGACAAAAAAATAAAACACGAGAACATAAGAGAGAGAGAATTACGGCATTAGGAGAAGGTGAGGAAGCTTAACCGTGATCACGATATCGTTAAGAAGGAAGAATGGAGGAATGAAGGAAGAAAGAAATGTGTGTGCATATAGATAGACACTCACGGTCCATAGAATAAAAGAGAAAGTGAAGCAGTGCATGATAGAATAGCAAAGGTAGGTTTTATATGTAAATGTAGAATATAAAATGACTGGAAAATGGTGACAGGAAAATAAAGGTTATGAAATTAATCCTGAAAAAGACACTCGGTATAACTGCAAACATAAAAATAGAACCGAAAACTCTTCCAAAATAGAACTTGATATAACGAAAAACTGACTTGTATCTAAAAAAAAAAATATATTCAGAAAAATAAGAGACGAAGCACTTCAATATAATCATAAATAGTAAAAAAAAAAAAAAAAAAAAAAAAAAAAAAAATAGTGCAATACATGAAACTAGACAATAAATTGAGAGAGAGAAAAAATATAATAGGAACGAGAGGAGTATAAAAGGAAGAGGAAACTAAGCAGGATGATAACGTTCAGATGACTATCGCTGGACAGGAAAAAGTGTGGAGGAAAAAGGAAGAAACATGATGTGGTAAAATGACCTGAAAATGGATGCGAGGTGGTGGATGAGATCGACCAAGTGCCAAGAAGCATTTAATGAAATTCTGCCCCAGGAGGCACTAATGTCACAGGCGATAAAAGGAGAACCAGGAAGGAAGGCTGAAGGAAACATTGGAGAAGACTCGCCAGGAAAATGCTTGACGTTTATTAAGGATAGAGGAAAGACTATTATTGTGACAAGAGAGGGAGGTAGAATTAGGATTTTTTTTGCAGGATATCAAGGACTAACTAGATATGTTACGGAAATTTATAAAGAAAAGAAAACTGTGGTAAAAAATAAGGTTTGAAAAGTTACAAAGATGCAGAACAATAGTTAAAGGAGATTCTGGTGAAGCTTTGACCAGGAAAGAAATGTGGGAGGATGTGAAGGGAAAGGAAATGTTGACGGAAGTAGAAAGAATACTCAGAGGGAATGTTTTGAATGGATGCAAGAGATGAATGCGTCCATCCATCTAGAAAGTTGTTACGGAAAGATACTAGAGATGTCGAGGCTGTGAGAGAATACTGTATAAAAGAAAAAAATATATTGACATTCATATGGAAATGCAAGTGAGGTTATGACTGAAATTGTAGTGACGGAAAAATATGCGGGAAATAAATAGTGATGGAAATACTCGCATTGAATAGAAATCCACGAAACATGATTATTATTGTGAAGTTTCCGAATATTTACTGAAATAATGGAAAGTTTGCTGGACAAACTTTGGAAATGAATGACCTTGAATTTCATCTGAATTGATGTTATGATTATTCCATTTTTTGAGTTCATAGATGCTCTTATATACATATATATATATATATATATATATATATATATATATATATATATATATATATATATATATATATATATATATATATATATTATGTGTATATATGAGGTGTGTGAGTGAAGGAGTTAATTGAGTGAGTTATATTATTACAATGGACACACAACGGTATCCTCCCCTTGGTAATGCACTCAATGACCCTCCGTCCTGCTGATGGCCCGAGGGACGCGCCCTTCGGGTATGACACGCAGCACCGGAGACGGAAACGTTTTGGAGGAAGGTTGGCTCAGATGGGAGGGAAGAGTGATTATAACATTATCATTATTTATTTATCAGAATGCAAAGCATAAACTTAATTGCCTTGTCACAGTCTGCTTCAATAATAAGGGCCAATGGAGGAGCCTCATCTGGTTTCCTTATCCTGAACTGTTACTCTGGAAAATATAGAACATAAAAACCCTTTTCCCGATGGTTTTTGACGGTTTTTACACAAGCATTTCCTGAAATAAGAAAACTTACTCAACAAATCTTATTGCAAAAAGATGTACAAGTTTTAGTCCAATATTTGTTCACGTATCTGTAACGGAAATGGATCTTCGATTTTATGCGCCGAACATTTCCACCAGAATTTTGACATCTCTTGAAAATTGTTCTCGAATCTGAAGTCATTTTTTTTATTACTACTATAATAAAAAAAAAAAACCCCACTAATTTAACTCTATATTGTCAAATGTTTATAATGGGATACATAAGATTTAACTTTACTGAACGATGCTTGTTTTCATACCACCAAAATGCATGGAGATCATCCCTTTAAATCCACACAATATAACGGGTTAGAGTTATTTCGTTTTCCTATATATAACTCTTACTAAAGTGTAATCCACTTACACATGGGAAAACAAAATGAAACACAACACAGCACAACACAACACAACACAACACAACACAACACAACACAACACAACACAACACAACACAACACAACACAACACAACACAACACAACTCTTCCCATCCTCACACTCACCTCATCATCATAACTCATACCACCCACGTCCCTGCTCCTGCCCACGCCCACGCCCCTGTCCCCAACATCACCTCATCTTCATAACGTGCATCCACCTAACTATGTACATAAAACAATCAATTTGTAACCTTTAAACACCACAGAAATAGTTAGAAATCATGTTAATGTTGTAATTGTACCTCAAAATAATGTCAGGGAAAGGTAGCGAGCAAGGAAGAAAGAGCGGTCAGGTCAATCGCTGTGTTAATGAGGTGAGGTCAAACACGGGTCAATGGTCAGTGAAGGACGTGTTCAGTGCGTAGTGATTAACAATGCAGACGATTATGTAACCACCGCTACAGTTTCCTAAGAGTGTTCTGACGCGACTCAACTCAATCCAACCCGACTCGGCGTAACCTGACAGAGTGAAGGTGTTATCAGGCAATCATATCTGGCATCGCATTTATATTTACTGGAAACCTTGACACACACACACACACACACACACACACACACACACACACGCACACACACACACACACACACACACACACACACACACACACACACACACACACACACACACACACACACACACACACACACACACACACACACACACACACACACACACACACACACACACACACACACACACACACACACCTACGTTACATTCACTGCGTGCCGGAAATTATTAACAAGAAACTATATAACACTTACGGAATGCAATATTGAATAAAAACATTGAGACTCGAGAATGACGCTACCAAGATAGGATGGACGGACCGGTACACAACATAACATTCCATTAATTTAGAGGAATTTCATTATTTTTACTGGAGAGAGAGAGAGAGAGAGAGAGAGAGAGAGAGAGAGAGAGAGAGAGAGAGAGAGAGAGAGAGAGAGAGAGAGAAAGAGAGAGAGAGAATGAGAGAGAGAATGAGAGAGAATGACAGTGAGTGAGTCTGTACAGAATGTTGGCGGCGTCACGGTGAGGCGCGGCGGCGGAAAACGGACGGACGGACGGACTAGGAGGAGCACTTAGGAACACATAGGAAAAAAAACAGCAACAGGCCTACTGGCCCTTACGAGGCTGTTTGTGATAAACTAGACTACACTATCTAATCTGGGATGAAGGATACAGGATAGTAAGGGTGAGGGATTCTCCCACCAGCCACGACTGGCAGGAGAGGAAGGCCAACCATGCAATATAAGTAAAAATAAATAAATAAATGCGTGGAATTAGATTAGACTAGACTATTACTACTGTCACTAACACTACTACCTGGCAAGCGATGTCAGGCCCCTAGCGACGTCCTTCCGAATCGAGATTTTGTAATTACTGTACATTAGAAGGAACTTGCTCAAAGTTTACTATGTTGACGAATAATGTTTTAGTTGCGGATTGGCTTCTAAGTATTTGTCCAGTCTATTTTTGAATGTATTAATTGTTTTACTGTCGACGACATTGGCGGGCAGGGAGTTCCAAACGTTAACGATCCGATTGAAAAAGAAATGTTTGGCTTCGTTTGATGTGAATCTTTTACCAGTAATCTTAAAAGTATGACGTCTTCTTGTTATATTTGATCGATCAAAAGTAATGTAATCTTCTGCATTGATATTATCAAATCCTTTAATTATCTTGAACATTTCAATTAAATCTCCTCTCATCCTTCGTTTTTCGAGGCTGAATAAGTTTAATTCTTTAAGTCTTTCTTCATAAGGTTTATTTTTCAGCCTTGGAATCATTTTCGTTATTCTACGCTGGACTCTTTCCAGTTTGTCAATGTCCTTTCTGTAATATGGGGACCAGAACTGTACGCAATATTCAAGATGAGGTCGTACTAGTGAATTATGCAGTTTTAATATGACTTTTTCTGATTTATTTTCGAAAGTACGCCCAATAAAGCCGACCAATCTGTTAGCGGTTTTAACTACCTCTCAGCAATGCTGACTGGGTTTTAAATCGCTTGATATTGTGATTCCTAGATATTTTTCCTTGTTCACTGCAGAAAGTAGTTTTCCATTCATTTGGTACTGAACGTGATCATTATTTCTTCCGATATGTAGTACCTTACATTTATCAACGTTAAATTTCATTTGCCATTTATTGGCCCAAGACGTTAGTCGATCAAGATCTGATTGTAAGACTTCTCTGTCACTTGTCGAAGTTACTTTACTGGCAATTTTCGTATCGTCAGCGAATTTTGATATTTTGCATGAGATCCCATCATCTATGTCATTAACATATATCAGAAACAAAATAGGGCCAAGTACTGAACCCTGTGGTACGCCACTTTTTACGTTTAACCATTGAGAGGAGACACCGTTTAAGACTACTCTCTGTTTACGTTCAGAGAGCCAGTCCTGAAGCCAATTGTAGATGCTACCAGAGATACCGTGAGTCTTTAGTTTGTTAAGCAATCGTTGATGGGGAACTTTATCAAAGGCCTTTTGAAAATCCAGATATATGATATCTACTGCTCTGCTTTCATCGTACGTGTCAAAAACATTGTAAAAGAAGTCTAATAAGTTAGTTAGACATGAACGTTTATTACGGAAACCATGTTGTGAGGGTTTAATTATATCGTTGTCTTCAAGGAATTTCACCATATTGTCACGAATGATTGTCTCCATTAATTTACATACTACTGACGTCAGACTGATTGGCCTATGATTTCCGGGTTGTGACTTGTCTCCCTTTTTGAAGATTGGGGTTACATTAGCACGTTTCCAATCTGATGGAAGGAGGAGGAGGAGGAGGAGGAGGAAGAGGAGGAGGAGGAGGAGGAGGAGGAGGAGGAGGAGGAGGAAGAGGAGGAGGAGGAGGAGGAGGAGGAGGAGAAGGAGGAGGAGGATTAGTATTCATGAGGCCAATGAGTGTGTGAGGGAAACAGGTATGCGAGCGTCACCTCATTACCCGGTGATTGGAGCAGCCAGCCAGGCGACCAGTGACCCGCAGCGCTGCCAGGATTACCCCATTAGAGTTAGAATTAGAGAGAGAGAGAGAGAGAGAGAGAGAGAGAGAGAGAGAGAGAGAGAGAGAGAGAGAGAGAGAGAGAGAGAGAGAGAGAGAGAGAAAAATAACTTTCATCCCCTCCAGTGACCTTGAAAACCCTAATACAACAAGTACTATTCCTATCATTGCAAATTTTATGTTCATGTCGGTTGCGTAGATTTCCAATAATTTTTTTCATCCTCTTTTTTTTGCCTGTACTCTTTTTTTCTTCGTTCCCAGAGGCTCACGCTTGTCTGCCCTAAATTACCTGACAGAGCCACAATCCGCGCGGAATTAATAGCACACAGGTAATTTTAAACTACCTTGCTTCTGTGAAAGGAGATTGGGTTGGCGGGTCAGAATAGTTTGCTTGCTGTACTTATTTAGCTAGTCCCCGTCCATGTCCCTTCCCTATCTTTCCCTCCCCTGTCCCTCCCCTGTTTTTCACTCCCCTTTCCCTCCCTTGCCTTCCCCTGTTTTCCTCTGCCCTGCCTTCCCTTGCCTTGCTTTCCCTTTCCCTTCCTTTTCCTGTCCTCCTCTGGCCTTTCCTGTTCTTGCCTTATCCTACCCTGCCCCTTACCTGCCCTACTTTATCCTTGCCTTGCCTTGCCTTGCCTTGCCTTGCCTTGCCTTGCCTTGCCTTGCCTTGCCTTGCCTTGCCTTCCCTTGCCTTATCCTCCTCAGTGTATCATTTCAACCTCATTAATTAAACGTTTAAGATATGGTTTATTTAACTTATCTAACAAGTACTCTGAAGAAAAATGTACTTCGACACAAAACTTAGCAGTATTAATATCAGTTCTTATCGACAACACAACTAAGCTTACTCGTAATGAAGCTGACGACTCTCCCAAAACGTATCCAAGGAGAAGATTGTAACTAAAGCTTATTATACATATTTGTCCTGTAGTGTAATTCAGATTTTGAGGGAAGAGAAAGAGGATGTAGTAGAATCTTCATCTGAATACAAGAGTTTATTTATTTGGCAGGCTGTGTAGAGGCCATTCATTCCTCTGACGATCATCTTAAAAGGGAATTCAATCCTCTCATTCGGTATTCTATCCTCACAAATCTCATACATTCGGCACTTCCTCCGCTTCCCCTCATTTTCCACGCCTTACTTTCTTATTCGTTCACCACATAACCTTATCACCACTTTTTATCTCTATATCACCACTAAAATTTGTATTCTCTCTTTTTCTTATTTCTTATTCTTTTTTCTCACTGCCACTATCTTTAATTTTAACTCCTCCTATTCTTCCTTCCTTCCTTCCTATTACATGAAAATATTGTTCCCTTGTCCGCCTCGCTGCACAACATTCACGCTTAAGTTACGTAGTATCTCATATCTCTTGTCACTTTTCATATTCGTATCCTAAAGAATTTCTCCTTTGCTACTGCCTCCTTTACCCTATTTCTTTATTAAATTCTGTGTATCCAGCTGTATTCACCCTCTTAACCCCTTGCTTCCCTGCTTTGTTGATATTTTCTGTGATTTTTTCTTATTTTGATGAAACGCAAGAACAGATCTATCTCGTCTTTCTATCAGCAGTGTACTCTGGTGTCTAATTTCTCTTGAAGGATTTTTTTTACTTTTCATGCGAGTGTAACAAAGATAAATTTACTTCGTTTTCTCTCCTCTTGGTTTCGGTAATCATAATAATCTTGCTTCCTATCTATCATCATCATCATTGTTATCATTATCTTCATCATCATTATCATCATTAAAACGATGCTTTTCAGAGAGCGAAAAAATAAGGGTAATATTTCTTAAGATCTAGTGTTTCCTTCCTCCATT
>JAXIVD010003737.1:0-42925 GCA_036785275.1 Cancer borealis
GTAGTAGTAGTAGTAAAAAAAAAAAAAAATTTAAATAGTAGTAGTAATTAGTATAACAGTTTCAGCAAGGACTCTACATCAAGAGGACGGTCCACTCCTATCGGCGAGCTGGTCGCCGCGCGAAGGTAGCGCCGCCAAGCGACCAGAGGGATAAAGCACTCAGCTGTCGCACTGAAACGCGTGGAGAGGTGGAAATTATTCATGCACGCAGCTTATTAAACGTATATGCTTTGCCAATATGGGAATTCAGGCGTGCTCAGCATTGTACTGCTCAAGCAGTTCAAAGTTGAATAAGGATTTGTCCCTTTTTCGCTTTGCCAAGAGGTGAAACAACTTTATTTTGTAGGCTCAGAAGTTCCTGAACTATAATCTGAGGCCTGTGTCATTTACTGGAATTTTTAGATTGCAGGTCATGTATCAGCTTAAAGGTGATGATGATGAAGGAACACTGATGGTGGTGATGATATTATGGCAGGCTGGTGGTTATATCAATGCTTTTTATTAGAGACTTATTGATGGTGAAAACATTGATGGTAACAAGTGCTAGTTGACCATAAAATGTGGTGAGTTTTCTGAGGTATAATCATCAATTTATGAACTGAACTGTATATGAAAATTTACTTGTGCAAGCATATATTTTACATAATTTGCAGAGCTGGGCACTTGCGTCACCAGTTGCGCCATTGCGCTTAACGCAATGACGCTAAAGTTAAAAAAAAAAAAAAAAAAAAAGCGTCGCGATGACGCTGGCGCAAATACATTGTCGCAAATAAATTTTTGCGTCATTTTCCCCAGCTCTGCCGCTGTGGAACGCATCTTCTCTACTACCGGAGACATAATAAGACCCAAGAGGTCCTCCTTGACTGCCAATAACTTCGAGGAGCTTGTGTTCATGAAGGGGAACATGGACCTCTTGTAGTTTAAGTTTGTACTAGTGTGATACTATGGTTATGATACAGTAACAAAAATGAAATTAATCAACTAACTAAACTAAGTAACTAATAAGTATAATAAAATAAAAATAGATCAGGCTGAGTTTTACTTTTAATTGAATAATCCAAATAATATAAAAAACAAATTAATAAATTATTAAAATAAATCCACTATAAATAAAAAATCAATTGAATTATGAAATATCTATTTTATAGTATTTTATATCATATATATATATATATATATATATATATATATATATATATATATATATATATATATATATATATATATATATATATATATATGATGTTTCACGTAAATTAGATTCATTAGTTAAGATTACCGTATCCGCCAGCGACGCAATGTTGCAATGACGCGAAAAAAAAAAGACGCAACTTTTTTGGGAAAAAAACGACGGATTGACGCCGACGCAACGCCCCCCCGGCAATGACGGATTAATGTTGACGCAATGCCCCCAAACGAGTGACGCGCCCAGCTCTGATAATTTGATATTAGAATCAGTGATGTAGAAGAAATATTAAAATGCCCCAAGATGGGGAAATAGATCGATCACCTTTGGGTGAGGGGGGATATCCCTTTAGCCAAGTGGGTAAGCAAAGGCAGTAAATAATGTGTTCAAGAAGGAATAAAGAATGGTACTGGTTTACTAAAATTAGCACCAGTGCCTGTTATAGCATGGGGCACACCAGTCAAGAGTGGGTGCTGTGGAACTGATTCATTTGAGAAGCATGTGGAAAGGCTATATGAGATATGGTGGTACAGCTATAGTTATATTATAGGAATACCGACAGGTATCGCACTCAATTGGATTAAACTTTAATATGATGCATAATTATATTGTTTTTTTCAGGCAAATTGTGTACAGTGAAGCTTGTGGGCATGATAAATCATTAAAAATGAGCTTTCAAAAGGTGTGGGTAATGCTAGACGTATGGGAGTGAGCGTAGTGTTACCCGCTGGCCGCTGGAGACGCCACCGTCGCGGCCAGAACAAAAAGTTAACATTGAGTGGACCGTCCTGGTAAGTGTAAAGTCCTTGGTTTCAGGTTTCAGTGACTGTACAATAATGTCGTGTGGCAAAATTTCCTTCACCGTTATTAATTTGTTTCCAAAGTGAAAGTTATGAGCATTACGTGTATCTATAATATGTAGATAAAAATTCAACCCTGTTTGTATGTTGATGTGACAGTGTTTCTGAGTGCAGGCCAGTATCAGTAAAATAAGTGCAAGTTATGATGATACTTGGTCGACAGTGAAGATGCTTGCCAGACACCTTTACTGTTACTGCTTCCTGGATATTCAAATACTTGATGGGTGCCCGGATTGGGTGCAAAAACCACACAAAAAGTATCATTCATTTGTTGGTTACACATACAACATTATTCACTTGTAGGTTGAAAGGAAGGAAGGAAATGTGTGTAGAAGAAAGGGAGAGGCGGGGTGTTGAGTCCACGTTGGAACTCGCAATAAAAAATTGTATTCCACTTATTGAATGAGTTTGTTGATAAGCGTCATTGAACTGTATAAGACATAAGCCTTACTGGGTGGGTCTCTGGGTATTCTGTAAAGTTGACTTAACTTCTTATTGCCGTTAATACATGTTAAAATCCACTAGAGTAACATAACTATACGAAGTGAAGGATGAAGATTGCATATGTAACTTAATTTTTGTTACAAAGTAATGTGTATGAGTATAAGTATATGAGTTAGTGTATAGATAAACACAGCCATTGCAAATCACAGTACAATGCCCTCACAGCTTTGTCTCACCACACAGTTCTTTGCGTTGGTTTAAAAGCAGTCATTACTCACAAAACATTAAGTATAAAAGCATGAAGCACAAAGAGATGTTGAGAAATAAAATCAAGTGTGGCTTGGCCTCATAACCTTCCTACAACAAGGTTAAATGAACACTTTCCCCGCGTCCACACTCCACACTCACAACAAGCCTTTCTGTGATACCTGCTGAGTAACAACCTTTCTTTATAACTCATGTAGACACACTTTACATACTTAAACTGATCAGATAGGTCACTTGTACAAGAATTGCGGTTCTTCTTCGTTGTGAGGCTTAGGGGCTAGGGCGGCAGCAACCCAGCAAGACGCGGGTCCTATATGTATATGGAGTGAGCCTACAGCCTAGACTGACGAGCCAACTGCTGCTCACTATCATTATCAAGGCATTGCATCACAGACCTTCATCATGATGGTGCAAAATGGTGATGAGAAAGTATTTTACTGTTTAGTTAGTGTGTGTGTGTGTGTGTGTGTGTTCATGGAAATAATGCACTACAAAAATTATTCGATCTACCTTTTATATTACATGTAATATAGTACAATTACTACAATATAGTATCTATATTATAAAACGTCAGTCTTGAAGTATGTATATATCTTGAAATATCTTATTTGTTCACCTTTTTTTGGGCCGAAATAAACATGTTAATGGATCACCCACAAGCTGGTTGTACTGCATTGATTTAAATAATCAGCGAATACTGTATAATTTCAATGATTATAAAGTAAGGAATAGTATTGTATTAAGGCGTTTACATGTAATGTCAAGACCTCTTGCCAAGATGCAATGACTAGGCAAATTCTGACCAACATATCGCAAACACTTTCAAAATACGAATATCTGCGTTTGCCAATATTTTGCCTCTAGTCATGTAACGAATCACAGCTCACCAACTTCAGAACTTCATCTGTGTAGACACTGAGCGAGATAATATTTCGATTAAATAAGACGAAAGTAAGACGTTCAAGACCATAACAGTTGTAGAAATAAATAAGATTTATAATATATATGTTGTTTTTTATATAAAAGCTAACCAAAAACAAGCATAAAGCTTGAAATATATTAGGGAAGTGTTGAAAATTGCGAACGTTGGGCCCTCTACGTGGGTGGGGCGAAGCGGATGTGTGTGTTTTCATGAGAAAGAATCTAGGTATATATTTCAAATAAATCAGAAGAAAGTAAGATGTTTGAGACCATTATAGTTGATCGTCTACATAAGATTTATATTATATATATTGTTTATAATATAGAAGAACGCCAAAGACAAGCAAAAAGCTTGTAATATATTAGAGAAATGTAGAAAATAACAAGATGTGACATTCAAACATGTGTGGGTGTTGATGTTTCAATGCATTTTGTGGTTGTAGCTTCGACTTACAATTGTTCCCTTTTTCCTAATAATAAGTAAAAAGCATATCATATTGTTTACAATTATTTTCATCAAATTAAAGTAAGAAATAAGATTTTTGTATATTGCACAAAAATATGTAAGTCAAAGAAAATTTAGACACTGAAGACAGATCCAGTTTCGAACACAAAAATTTCACTTGGAGCGAGCGCAGATACGAAGGCCGGGCCCCGCGTCATGTGAAGACATCCAGTGCTCACACAGACACACACACTCTCATACACACACACACACACACACACTCTCATACACACACACTCTCATACACACACACACACACACACACACTCTCATACACACACACTCTCATACACACACACACTCTCATACACACACACACTCTCATACACACACACACTCATACACACACACACACACACACTCATACACCCACACTCATACACACACTCTCATACACACACACACACACACACACACACACACACACACACACACACACACACACTCACTCACTCACTCATACACCCACGCCCACACTCATACACACACTCATACACACAAACACACACACATCTTGCTGCTACTGGTAAGGTGATCTGTATACGACAATATTTGGACATGTTGTGGGCTTAGGACGAGTGTGGAGGGTGCTGTAGTTTCAATACAGAATCAGCAGGATATACATTACGAATAAATAAGATGAAAATAAGATGTTTGAGATCATGACAGTTGTTGAAATACATAATATTTACATTATTAATGTTGTTTTTAATATAACAGAAATCCACAAACAAGCATAATGATTGTAATATATAAGGGAATTTGTATCACGTAGCGAGATGTTGGCCTCTACCTTAGGATGGAAGCGGTGCGAAATATACGGAGAAACCATGATATCTATTTCGAATAAATCTGAAGAAATTAAGATGTTTGAGATCATTTCAGTGCTTATAATTTAAAATATGTATATAATATATGTCGTTTTTAATATAAAAGAAAACTAAAAACAAGCATTAAGATTGAAATATATTAGGAAAATTGTGGCAACACCAACCAAGACATTTCTCCTTAAAATCGTGTTCGTGAAAACAAACGAAGTTTGGCGACACATGTAAACGCTTTTAGTTGTAAGAAGTGGAAGGAAAATCCACAGAATGAAGTCGTCACAACGTCAGCGAAACATCCTCGCTAGAGTCAAGGCGGCCGGTTGTACAAGTCATTTTTGTCCTTGAACGCTGTTATTTTAGGCTTCAAGAGTCCCAGATACGTGTGACAACTGCAGGGTGTGATGTGTGACAGAGGTGCTGAGGATTCCAGTTCAGAAGTGAGAGATTGTCCAGAAATTAGGGAAAATTATTATTTGATTCTGCCACATGTTGGTTCTGTCACGTCAATATTGGGTTAAGTAGCTTGAATTTAGCAAGATATTTGAGGGACATATGGAAAGCCACTTGTAGGAGAAGTATACAGTTAAGTAGGAAGGAATAATAAAGCAGTGCAAAGAGGTATAACTGAAGATAGGAGAATGGAATTGATCGAGCGAGTGACATGGGACGGGAGGGAAGTAGCACATTACATTATTATTATGGTAACATTTACATATTTATCAGAATGCACTTGGATATAAATTATACATATTTCGTGTAGATTTTTATCCATTTCGAATGAATTTGATATTAATTTCCGTCGCAAATGCATATATAATAAGGGGTAAATTTGTAGTTTCAACCAATACAGCACACGTAACTATAAACTGTCTCACGGTCTAGATGACACTGTTAGGAGCATTTCTAGCCCTATGTTACACTGTCGGAAACCTATACTAAAAGGGGGGCTGCGACCCCCCTGGATCATCCCACTCTGACACTATTCTAACCTAACCTAACCTGTCATCACTATCCATACTATGAAATTTGAAATCACAACAAATTCAGAAAAACAAATAATTAATCAATACTAAAAAAAATAAATAAATAAATCCCTAACCTAACAGCCCCCCCACCCCCGCTAGGACACTGTTCAAACACAACCAGAAATCTATCCTGATCAGGGGACTGCGTCCTCCTTGGACCTAACCTAACCGCTCCGACACTTTTAACTGTTCCGATCTTATTATTAATTTCTGACAGTGTAATATGGGGTTAGAAATGTTCCAAACAGTGTCATCTAGACCCTGAGATAGTTTAGACTTTAGAGTTACATGCGGTGTATTGGTTGAAACTGCAACAATACCATAATAAGATATCCTTATCACCCACAACAAGCCTGGGGACTTGTGGGAATGCGGGGTTCTTGGGTGGGGAAGATGAAATACAATGATTTACACTATAAACAAGATGCTGAATCACTAACATGACCTAATAATGATCTATTGACGAATGCGCAATGCACTGATGGTCACAAAACCTGGCGTGCGGCTACGAAAAAAACGGCTTCTGCACCTCACCCAAACCCTGATTTTTGGTCATCAAAAATATTTGATATCTTCTAAATTAACATAACATAACAAAACCCAAATTAACCAAATCTTAACCTACATTGACAAATAAAAGAACCTTGTTCAAACTAAACTAAACTTTACCTTATTCCTGAAGAGAAGGTCTCATAGAAAACATTGAATATTTCAGAAACTAAAAATTTGCGATGGAAAAGTAATAAAGAAAACCTCAGAATGTATCTGATATTGTAAAAATACAACTCTCTAATTTCTAGAAAATTCAGGTGAAGATGTAAAATAATATCTTTATTATTATTATTATTATTATTATTGCATTACAGGATGGTACCAGAGGATGAGTACTTGTGGCTGTGCAAAGCTTGTAAACCAAAATTAAGAAGAATATGGAAACTGAAAAAATATGAGTTTGAGGGAAAGAGAAAGCTGTCAGCAAAAATTACAAGATGTGAAGACGGAAAGCATGGAAAAAAGAGAAAAAAGAAATAAACATAGTAATATATATAATGGAGGAAAATAAGACAATCTGTAGAGGTAAGAAAATATGAGTACAATGTTAAATATAAAGAAAGTATTACTGTATTCCAGTGTTTCACCGTCTCACTGTGGAGGATAACTGTGTTATATGAGGTGCCTTCTGCACATATAACACATTGCTGTATTGCTTTTCCATCAGAAGTCGCTCGTTCCGGAGATATTCATTTTATTCAATAACTGGCCTGGGAATTTGAGGGATGAAACACTGGACATTTACTGTAAAGAGATTGTTTAAGATACAAAGACTGAGGATGGGCACTTGTTGAGAATGTATGTCTTGCCCTCCAGCTGACAGCAAGATGTAGGCTCTATGTATTATACTTAGCACTCATGGAAACTAAATCTAACATTTCCAAACCTAAAGCCTAAAATTTTTATCTAACCTTTGTAATCTAAGCCATACCAAACCAACCTCCTCACTGACCACCCAACAGTTTCCTTGCACACTGAACGTTTTTGATTTTCTAGAATTAAATCTAACCTTTCCTAACCTCTGCACCATAAATGCATTTTGTCTCAAACTCGTGGTCCATTACATCATCCATTACACATCTTACTGTACTCAGGTACCTGCAATTTCATATCAGCTGTGTAGGTAAAGTAAGGTTTACCCCTCATTAATATTTTTACAGATGTGTTATGTACAGTAAATAAAATACGTAGAGCAAACATTTGGGTTGGGTCAGCCTGGATCCTACGTGTGGCTGTCAGTTAGGGGATGGGATCCACATTCTCTAGGAGTGCCTGAGGATGTTCAGGTGAGGAATGTAATTAGGTTAAGAAAAGTTACAGCAGGAAAGATGAGGCCAGTACTTGGGATGCTAGAGAATAGTAAAATTAATTGAGATATCTTTAAACATGCTGAGAATCTAAAAGAAACTAACAAAGAATGGATAAAGGATGTGTCGATAACTATAGAACATTCAAAGAAAGATGTGAAAATATATTAGCAATGGAGAAACTTATATGATCTATGTAGAACACCAATTGATTTAGATCATCTTGATATGGCAGATCAGAAAAAGACACACAAATAATGTGAATTATATTAAAACAATAAATTTAGATATACACAAATAATGTGAATTATATTAAAATAATAAATTTTGATATAATTTGTTATTTGTTTATTATTATAGATCAGAAAAAGACACACAAATAATTTGAATTATACTAAAATAATAAATTTAGATATAATTTGTTATTTATTTATTTTTTTTTTTTTTAAGAGCTGCTGGACAAAATTATTTTAAATCAGACCTATATTATAAAGTATAATGAGGAAAAACCAAACTTGCAAAGAAATGTTAGTCTATTTATTTATTTACCAGGCTTACAATTGCCCTCCACTATACTCCCATATTCCATGTGCTCCACAGGCTCCAAGATGCCCATGGCCACACCCCTCTTGAGGTCCACTTTCACCTGCTCCTTTCAGTGGTGCAGGATGGGGGCGTCGGGATGAAGATGAATCTTCATGGGTGGACCAGACATGGTAGGGAGTGGGCGAGATAACACGTTGAATGCCGAGCCAGCGAACTGACAATGAAACCACTGTTAGGTTGTCAAGGTTATCGTCAGTGGTGGGTAAGGGCATGGCAGCAGGACGTGGTGGCAGCGTTCTACGGCTCGTGGGTGGCCGGTGGGTCAGCATTGTTGCTGCTACGGGTCCTGGTCTGGGGGCAGGGGAGAAAGCCGGCACAATGACAAGGGCCATACATGCAGGGAGACTCAAGAACACTGCAGATATGCCACACACAATATAGATTACCTCCTGAGCTGTCCTGTGGGAGCCTTCGGATGCGATGGTATAGAGGAGGACAGGCACGTAACCAGTGACGTGTAGAGGAGTGCCTCCCACTGCACAGATGGGTTGTGTGATGGGTAGAGGACACTTATCACCGAGATCAAGCGTCCTCACCAATGATGGAGCCACAATGGAGACTTGGGCACCTGTGTCAGGGTAAACAGAAACATGCAGGGGACAACAGTCACTAGAGTGGTAATTGGAGATGAGGAATGATATTGTGATATCCAGAGAAGCAAGGGCTGTAGGCGTAGCAGATCACAACGTCCCTGTGTCAGCATCCCATGCCAGATGGGCTACTAAACCACACACCGTGGTGGTAGGGGCAGGGGGCAACCAGCACACTGCAGCTAAATGGTTGAGCTTCCCGCAAGTATTGCAAGACTTGCCCCAAGTTGGACACTTTGATATGCAACTGCCATGACCATGTGAGGTGAAGCTACAACCAATGCAGAGTTGGGTGTAAATGGGAGTGGGTGTGGAGCGAGGGTTGCATGGGCTACCTGGTGACTCCTGGACACTGGGTGGCAGTGAACTGACTGAGTGCACGACGGAAAGTGTGAGTTGAGCCGAAGAGAGACCATCCTGGTCCAGCAAGGCAGACTCAAAGTCCAAGGTTAACCACTGTTGCCAGGGTGGGGAGACTGCAGTCCTTGGTCAGGAGATCCTGCTGGAGCACCAAGTTACACACACCGATGAACACCTGATTATGTACGTGTTTTTCCTATTGGTCAGCACCCCACGAGAACTTATCGTCCGCTGCTGCTTGTGTCACGTAAGTTACAAAGTCATGTATACACTCACCAGGTGTCCGGCGTTCAAGGAAGGGTGGGGCAGGTGGGTGGGCGGTGGGCAGGGGTAGTGCAGGTAGGCAGGAGTGTGCGGGGTAGCAAAGTAATCTGTTGTAGGGTTCAAGGTTCAAGACAGCCTCA
Organism: Cancer borealis; assembly: GCA_036785275.1. Lineage (NCBI taxonomy): Eukaryota > Metazoa > Arthropoda > Malacostraca > Decapoda > Cancridae > Cancer > Cancer borealis. The sequence goes on from JAXIVD010003737.1 coordinate 9,855, forward strand.
ACCAAATGGTCAAGCATGAGGCGATGTATACTGTATATCCATCACAAACACTCACAGTCGTCACCAGTGTATAAACCTCACACCAGGTGCCTTCCCACTGCACCATTATGTCTACACAAACACTACAGGTGGCTTTGTGCATTTTGCTTATTACAAGTACAAGTTACAGAGTACAGGAAGTAATGTAACCAGGATGGCGACCAGGTTAGACTGGCTTCCCAGCACATAGTGGTGGCTCACGACCACACTGGACCATTCTAACGATGCTAAACTACTGCTCCCTTGTTTGGGTATAACGGTTGTTCTGGTCTGTCATCAATTCCATCCTACCTCCTTATTTCACTTGTCCTGAGCATGAATAGGAATACTGTTGCAGACATCAAGGCAGACACCTTCATTGACGTTTCTAAGCGTATGTCATGCAGTCATGGCAAGAACTCTGAGATCAAGAGATAAATCAATTGTATTTTTTGTCCTTTGGAGTAAAAAAAACATATTGTGGCCACAATCTGTTGAGCCTTTGCAAATACATGATGAGTGTCTTCTTCAACTTCAAAAAAGCTTATGACACAACCTGGAGGTGTGGCATCCTTCACACTCTTCATTCACTGGGACTTTGAAGTAATATTTTATGTTTTATCCAGTCCTTCTTTCCAAACCACATCTTCGGGTCAGGGTTGGTACTGTTCACTCACATTCCTTCCTATAAGAAGATGGTTTACTGCAGGGTAGTGTCCTCCACATAACTGTCTGGCCTGGCCATCAACGGCATACTAGTAAGTAGTCTTCCCGTGAATATCCACTGCACACTATATGTGGATGATTTTTCAATATTTTATTCTTCATGCCTCAATGTAGCAGAGCGCCACTTCTAATTAGCACTTGCTCAAATCACTTGATGGGCAGACCCTTATGGATTTTGCTTCTCACACCACAGACTGTTGCCGTGTATTGTTCACGAGTGAGAGGTGCCTTTTGTGTTCCAGATCTTTATGGTAGAAAACTCACACAGTGGTAGAGCAGACATGCTACCCAGGCATGCTTTTTGATAGGCGTTGTATATGAATTCCATGTTTACGAGACCTGATAGTCACTGTTTCAACAACTATCTCTTCTTTGTGTGGTCTCCCACTACTCTACAGGTGCCAATCATACAGTTCTCCTCCAGCTCTATCAGTCTAGTACTATGTAAGCTATATTATAGCTGTCTAGTGTACTCTTCTGCAACCCCAGCTCACCTCTGGCTTCTTGATCCCATCCACCATGCTGGAATCTGGTTGGTAATTGGTACTTTTCAATCACGTCCCATTCCCAGCCTTCTTGTTGATGCAGGGGTATTACTACTCGACCTACATAGACAATCTCTAATTGCCCAATTTGGTTTAGATCACAGAGCCTTCCAGGCAGTCAGAGTTGCACCATTCTGTCAGCTTCCTCCTTTGATTGTTTTTTTTTTACTCATCCAAGCTACCCACAACTTATCAGTTTCTGAGGAATGACGTTTTATAGTATGCGGCAGCTGTCCCTTCCTCAAAAGGATGACTCGTACTCACCTTACTTATAGTTACTTCATGTCCCGTGGGGTGCAGCCTTATTGTGATGACTGCTGGGTCTCCCTGACTCAGTGGCACTTGCTGGTCGAGTGCCTCAGTTTGGGAGACTTGTGAATGATATTTTCCACAGTCGAGAAGACAAAAGTTTTTATCTCCTGATACTGGGAGATGTGTCCACCTGGGACATGAGACATTTTCTTTTAGATTATGGAATATTTTATTACTGTATTATTCTAACTTTGCTTTATTTTTACCTTCATATCCTTAGTCTTATATTTTCATAAATCCTTTGCCTCCCAGTGATTTTTCCTCTCCCTCAGTACTCCATTCTCACCAGTAAGTACACTTGTAGTGTAAGTATACCATCATAATTACATCATCACTACCTTTTACTATTTTCTCAAACATTTGCTTGAGTCTTTCAACATCTTATGATTCCTACTCCACGCATTGGTCTTTGGTGTACTACTACAAAGTCTCTTCCACTTTCTTTCTTCACTGTTCTTACTTTCAACACATTTACCACATTTTCTATTATCACATACTTCCTCATTATCAGTATCACCACCACTTTTTTTTCTCATTTATGTCTTCTCCATACATTGTAATGACCACCAATTCCCAAAATATTACTGAACGTTATTGTTTTTACCAGCCCCATAATGTTAGGGATTCAACTTGTTTCCTCCCCTGCACAGATCTCTCGTCTCACCTTTCATGTTTGCACAGAATCGAACCCAGGTTATTAAATTCATGTCCTTCCTCCATTGTTCTCTCCATTGAGCCTAATTATACATTTTTTTGGACATTCAACTCTTCTTTGCAGGACAATTAGAATCAACTACTTCATTTTTATTCTTTATAATTTTTGTCATTGGTGTTATGTGACCGGCATACCTCTCCCCTTTGTCTTTTGTTGCAGATCGATACAGTGAGCGCAGTGTCAGTGGGTATACCAAGAGATGGCAGCAGCAAGTCACACTCGCCCATAAATGATACCAGGGAGCAGAGTAGCAGATGTTGTGACGGTAGGCAGTAAAGAGGGAAGGTGTAGAGTTGTGTAGTGTTGGGTGAACAGTGTGTATGTAACGGGCTGGCCACATACATGAAGGCCCACACATGCCTGGTAACCCATTAGCCACACTGCTGCCTGGTGGAGGTGGGGGTGGTGGTGACACACCCACACAGTAGTAGTGTGGCTAATGGATTCCTGTAGCACGTTCCATCTCTTAAAAAGAAAATGCTGTTCAGTAACCCCCTAACAAATTGCCCCAATCTGTGCATTCTTTTTGCAAACAGGTAACTGATATACAATAATGCTAAAAAATGGTTTATTGAAAACTATGATACATTGTATTTACTTTATTATTTAACATATGTCTCCTGATAAAATAAGCAAACGTTAATAGACAACGTTTTACCGTCCGCATAGTAAAGTAATATATTACTCACAGACTTCTCACATATTATTATTCCTATTTCACTATATTATGATAATGTGAGAAGTCTTGTCATTATTCCACTGCTGTGATGGTTTATATTTTGCTACTCGGAAGAAAATTGTTTAGAAGAAATGTAAATACAATGTATTGTGTTGTCTTTAGCATTATTGTATATCAGATGCCCTTTTACTATAGCCTTCCAAATCTTAACATAGATTCCTGGTAGGGCAGAATCCAGTATTGGGTCCAACGCTGCCAATTTCGTTAAAGCATTTTATATGCTGGCTATTTCACGTAGACATGGCAGAGTTGTACCCAAGGGAATACTGGATTCTGCCCCACCAGGAATCTATGTTAAGATTTGGAAGACTATAGGTAAAAGGAATGCACGGATTGGGACAATTTGAAAGGGGTTTGCAGAACAGCATTTTCTTTGTGTGTACACTGTACCATAGTGTCTGTAGGCATGTGTGGGCCCTGATGTATGTGGACACTCCGTTAAACACACTATAGAGGTTTAATGAAGATAAGTAATGACTATGTAGATGGAATACTAATCCTTTATTTATTACGCAATAAATACACCCATATGTTAATCCTTTGTTGCATATAATTCCCAGGAAAAAAAAAAAAAATAATAATAATCAGTGGGGAGTCCTCAAACTCTTACAACTTGTATTGGCTGACTAAACTCCAGCTCAGGTAAGTTCAATGGGTTTGTGCCTCAACACCTGGATGGGTCAAATGGAGGCTATGCAATTTAATGGCGGCCAGCAGCAACAGGTGTCTTGGATCTTCCCACTGATGCCATGAAGACCGTTATCCTTTACATCCCTGTTCTTGGCAGCACACATCCTCTTCTCTGGATCTGAAAGGAGGAAAGACTCCGCTCAGAACATGATATCCAAGAAGTTCACAAAATAATAATAATGAATAGAAAAATAGTAAGAAGGAATAATAATATAATCTACAATAATATATTTAACGCCTATTCCTTGAGCTAGTAATTGATCTTTTAAATCATAAACTACTGATCATTATCTCAATTTATCCTCCCCTCTACAGGACCCATTACACGCTCAGGTGGCCTGAGCAAACCAGGACTGTTATAGGCGAAACTGAGCGTGTATGGGACGTTGAGGCAGCCTGCACATGCACAGGCCATACACCCTGTTTTGCCTGAACAGTCCTGGTTTGCTCAGACCGCCTGAGCGTGTAATGGGCCCTGTAGACTTGCTCACACACTGTTCAGTATTCTTCGTGTACAAGATGCAGATAAATAACTTTCAAAGGTGAGTTGAAGCCGTGTACGCCGAGGTGGGTTGAGTGGTGGGACAGCAGCAGATGTCGCCGCGCTTCTGACGTCACCTGTGTGAGTGAACCATTGACGTCCCTCCCGCTCTGTTGAGGACTCCAGCGTGCATGCCTATCTGTATAAAAAAAAAAAAAAAAAAAAAAAAATGTAACTAACATTACCTTCATCTAAACACTAGTAATGTGTCTAATATAAAGTTCCCCCGCCTCTCTCTCTCTCTCTCTCTCTCTCTCTCTCTCTCTCTCTCTCTCTCTCTCTCTCTCTCTCTCTCTCTCTCTCTCTCTCTCTTGTTCAATGCTTGTACATTTTTCAAAGCTAGCAAGTTTCAACGTTCACAGCATCATACCGTCACATACGAACACCTGAATTATGCTACACTCGGTGGGGGAGGGAGCAACGGCTACTTACCTTGGAACATAAGGGGCTGCTGCGGCACATTTCACCTCATTGTAAAGGGTAAACTGGCGCCGCACTGGTTTGACTGTTCCTGGTTATCATCCCTATGAAGGAAAATAGTTTAATAAGCGATCCCAAATAAGAATGACGATACCCTACGATAAAAAGCATGTTTAAAGCACCCTTTGTGTGTCATTGAATAACGCGTAACGAGATCGTAATCGTCTTTAAAATTTTCTAAGAATCGCAATCTATTGTAGTTTTGCTGACCCAAGGGACATGGAGGGCGTGGGACTAGCGTGGTGGTGGTGGGTGGGATCTGCTCTGCTGTCTGTGGGAATGTGCGCTCAGTCTCGCCTGGACTTAGGACGCAGCCTCTCAGGTGAGCTCCGTTACACCTTCAAAAGTATGGTATATATTTTCTACTAATTTGTTATTCATCGTGGTGCAATCAATATTTCATTCATTTGAAATTCGCTCCTGAAGTACTTCGTGTTTCCCGTCAATCATGAGAAAAATCTCACTTAGCTGTGATCCCGTATTCAAGCCGCGCACCACGGCAGCTGCTTGAGTGTGTAGGCGTTATATGTAAAGGCTGCACCTAGCCACGTGATCTAAACTCCATCCCTAGTTCGATGAAACCCCAGCGACCCTCCCCAAAGCTGTCAGAAGCAGCGCTAACCCGCTGCGGCTGAAGGAAAAATAAACATATTCCTCCAATACTCGTTCATCTTTTTTTGACGTAAGCTACACCAATACCTTTCACCAGCCCAGCACGAAATCTACTAAAATAACACTTCCTCCTCAGCTCTGGTTGGGGAAATACTTAAACACTAAGTCTTTCCAGGAAGTGACTCTCTGGTAGAGACGTGGCGAAACTCGGCCATTCGTGGGGAAAAAGCTGAGGCTGTTACACTCCCGCCTACAGACACAAGGTGACAACCTAAGCACACCTTGGCTTTTAGTTTGAACAAGTACGCAAACAGCTGATTTATGATTACAAAAGTTCAACACATTTTGTACAAAGGTATTATATGTCCAGAGAAAATGGCTTAAAAATCACACACGATTACTGAGTAAGGTAGAGGGGGCAGAAGATTGTAATAAACAAATGGATAAGGGACGTAGTAAGAAAGGGAAAGGTGTGTTAGGGATCGGTAGTGTTCAACAAGTTGACGTTACACTAAGGTATAAAGGCCCGTTAAGGTTGATAGACTGTAATGCATGTGGTAGGTTGGCGGGAGGGTCGGTGCTCCGTGTGGCGGCAGAGGAATGGGTGCCGCACATAGCCGTCATGGACCTCGGGGCCGGCAACTTCACTATTCGCGGACCAATGGCCAAACTACTAGACGCCCTTGCCCACGCCCTTAACTTCAGGTGGGTTCTTCCGTGCAGGAGTGTCAGGTAAAAATGTTTCCGCATTATGCCTTTTTAATTGCATTTTCGCTTACGTATGTATGTACGTACGTACGTACGTAGTACGTATAGTTTCACTAACGTTACGCTTGACATACGACATGGTGTTTGTTTAAACTTAAAGAGACAAGAGCAAATCGTGATAGATAACAGCGACGGAACAATACAAAGTGAAGTTATTAAACGCTAATAATAAATATAGTGTAATCCTTAAGTAACCTTTTTCACGTAGCTACACCTTGGTGCGGCCGCCCGACGGAGCCTGGGGCATCCCGACGGATGACGGGGAGTGGAACGGCATGATCGGGATGGTGGAGAGAAACGTAAGTCCACAATACTATAATCTTATCTATTCTTTTTTCATTATATCCTAATTTCCATCAGTATGTAACAAACGGAGCTTCAAAACAAAACATCAGATCTGATTTGTGTATCCTATTTTAAAACTCTTTCAGGAGGCTGATATCGCTCTGGGTCCCTTCGGTCTCACATACTCAAGATCCCGCGTGGTGGACTTCACTTCGCCCATCCTCATCGACTACTACCGCATTCTGGTCCGCCGTCCCCGCTCAGAGCCAGACCCCGTCGGCTTCCTCCGCCCTTTCAGGTTAGTAGTAGTAATAGACAATGTACAAAAATAAAGAGCTACACCTACTTTCTACTCATCACTTTCTTTGCCGTGGGCGTGTAGGTGGCGAGTGTGGGTGGGGCTGCTATTGAGTGTGGGCGTGGCGGGTACAGTGATGTTCTTCACCCGCTGGTGTGTCCGACACCACTACATCAACGCCAACATCAAGGCGGCGGCCATCACCGAGCTGATGTCACAGTGGTGGGCAGCGTACGGCGCCCTCCTTTCGCAACGTGAGAAAGAGAAACATAAAAAAAGAAAGAAAGAAGGAAAAATTTCACATGTCCACTGTAACCTTGATGTCGTTAACAGCTGTTGGCGGCTGGAGTCTATCATCGGCGGGGTGGCGGGTGGCAGCAGGGGCGTGGTGGGTGGCGGCGCTGGTGGTGGCCAGGTCCTACAGCTCCGGTCTCACCTCCCTCCTTGCAGTGAGAACCGTCCCCGTAAGGTGCGTGCTGACAACACTAACACAACATAACTACACCAAAAATAAAAAATAATAATAGTATATTCCAGCCATTTTCAGATTGCATTAAAAACAAAAGTTAAGTTTTACTATCAATTTAAAGAATAACAGGAATAACAGAGTATGACTCAACGTAATGTAATCTACTCCCTCCCTTCGGCCGTGACAGGTACGACTATCTGACACAAGTGATCGCCGACAAGCAACTTAACCTCGTGTTCGAGAAAGCTACAGCCCTGGTGGAGCACATGTCGGTGTGTGATCAGCATGCTTCTCTACCAGGCCACTCTTGCCACACCCTTGTCATTATCGTGTTGGCGTGTGATATAAAGTGTAGCCTTTCCGTTTTGCGACCTGTCGTTATCATTTATCAATATTGACGATAAATTTTCTTTTGTTTTCTGCCATGTTTTTTTTTACTCAGTTCCGTTAGTTTATTAGTTCATATCGAGTAAAAACATAATTAAAGTGGTTTAGTTCAACCAGTGAGATATTGAGGCATTAGCGTGTACTGAAGAGCCATCTGAAACACACCACCCATCACCCGACTACCACCACACAGACGGTACAGCGCGGCATCTACAAGGAGTTGGCAGACACGCGGGACCAGGACCGAGCACACTTCCTGTCATCGTCTAACCTATACGAGGCAGCTTACCACAAGGTACGCAAAGGCCGCTATGCTCTGCTGGTCGAGGACACCACCTGCAGGAAGGTTTATTCTGATGACTTCACTAAGCATGGTTAGGCTCCCGCTTTCTAAAGATTCTAACGCTAATATACTGCGATTCATGACTTATCACGTAGTTGTGTATTAGTACTTGATAATGTAATAGATGGCGTCCGTTCTCGTATCATATCACTTATTTATTACGTGATGGACAATGATTTTCTTTGGTCAAGGAATATATAACTTTTTTTATTTATTTATTTATTTTTTTGTGAAGGGCGGTGTGACTTTTACATCGGCAAGGAACAGTACTGGCCACTCCTCTTCAGCCTCATAGGACGCAAAGGATCGCCGCTAATCCCAGTTATCAGCAATAAGTAAGATCAAAGGAAGAATGTATGGCACCAGACCGATATTTCGAATCAGATCCCCAATACAACTAGATTACCGTGACTCCCTTTCCTTTGTAGGCTGGAGCAGATGGTGGCTCACGATCTGTATTTCAAGTGGTTGGGAGACGAGCTGCCCAACGCTACAGCTTGCCTCAGAGCCCGCACGCGTGTCACTGTTAACGAAGCTTACTCACTCAAGGGACTGTGGGTAGGTGCAAAATATATTGAAAATTTTAAATATCACTTGTTTCTCCGCACTGCTGTATATCTATTCATTTAAATCACGACTCCTTTCTCTCCACAATGTCACCCCCACTTCCTCCTCCTCTCCACATCACCACCCCCACTTCTTCCCTCCTCTCCACATCACCACCACCCCCATTTCCTCCTCCTCAGGGTGTGTTCGCGCTCTTCACCGGGGGACTGTTTGGGGCTGTCATTGTCCTGCTTTGCGAGGGGATAATGGCGTCCATCAACCCCACTACTATTACTGCCACTGTCAATAAGTAAATACTAATACTGCTTTAATTGTTTTGTCAAGATATGAATGTTTACGACTACACAAAAATGTGATCGTCACCAATTTCTTCCGATGTCAACATTTACTGAAGCATGAATAAAACTTTTAAAACGCTAAAACCAACCTGTAATTTCAATATAGCCTCAACAAATAAAATAATTACTACAGCCAGTTACATCACCATTATTTGTTATCATCGATCAAGGCGCCTTATGACCTACGATGTGTGGCCGTGGTTCGTGACCTTGAGGCCTATATACGTACGCACATAATTACGTATCCCAGAACCAACGCTCATCATCGCATGTCTCTTGTTTTTTTTCCCCCAGCGTGCATGTTACTGTATCAGGCACCTGTCGCGTCCAGACACGCCAAGACGAGCACGTTTATCATGCTCTACTGATGTTGTATATTCAAGGAAATTATTTAGCAAATAAGAGGGCATAACACATGTCTATCTTATCTATTAAATAATGACAAAAGGGGACCTAGCAGAGTAAATATTACATGATTGTAATATTCTTAACACAAATCTATATGAATGTGTTGCTCAGAAGCTGTTATCTTTCATTTTGAGTACAGGAGAATATGGTAACTCTGCAATGCTTCTGACAGGCGAGTATATAAAAAGAATGGCACCATACGGGCGGACCAGTGTCTCAGGTGCAGAGTGAAGTGAGTGATATCAGAACAGGGGGATGCTGGATTTCTTCTAGAAGGGAACACAGTTGTGAGTGAACCTTTGTTAGCCTTCAGCAATTATCAACCATCGTGGGTAATGCGAAACTTTAAAAAAAAAACTCTTGGTTATTTGCACGTCACATTTCAGGTTTTTTTTTTTCTTCCTCCTGTATATGACCAAGACTACAAAACTTGTATTACAAAATATTTTAAGCTTAACTACCTCCCTAAAAAGAGTGTAGTAGTAGTTTTCGTTACTTTTACGGAAAGACTTGCATTGTCGAAGCCAGTGTCTGTGCTGGACACTGAAGCGGCGCACGTGTACGTATACACACCATGGAGGTGAGGTTAGGTCTCATTATAAACAAATCTTTCACGTTACCATGAAAATCATACAATATCTCGGAAAAGCAGGAATTAATTTTTGTTAGGGAGGGACATATAGGGATCTAGGGTGAACAAATATGCATCTAGTGTGCATATATGTATAAATGCATGTAGTTACGAATCCTTAGGCCCCATCTTGTCAAGAGATCTACCTATCCACTTGCAGCCCCACGCCCAGCCCAGAGCCACCACCACAACACCTGCCTCAAGGAATAATACTAAGGAAGGACTCGCTCACAACATGGATTGGAATACTTGGTAAGTCTTCACTTTATCCAAGAATTGATATAAACTCATCTATTTACAGACCCTTAAATCATCATTCTAAAGGTGGGATCTTATTTTATGTAGTCTTGTAAACAATTTATTGAATTCCACGAAAGTTAGGATGAGTGCTAAGATGATGCTAATGAACTGAGTGTTTGTATTACGGTGTGGGTGAATGTTAGTGTAATGGCTAAAGGTTTCACACACTAGTAATAAATACAATATTTATTTACTTTGATGTGGTGTAGGCAGGCATGGGTGAAAGCAGGCTATGGTCATCTTGATCCACTGTCCTGGGAGGCTGCCAACGTCACCCTCCTGGATCTGGTGAGGCCTGAGGTACATCACAAGGTTCACCAACACTGGCACTCCTTCCCACCTCCTCACCCACTGTGGCATCCTGTTCTAGGCACACTCTATACCATCATAGGTGTGTTGCTTCGTGGCAAAAAATAAATCAGTTGAAACAGTTCATTTTGGCATCATTAATATATGCACTCTTTCTTAAATCTCACACTTGTATTACTTCATGGTCATGATGCAAAATTATCTATGTAATAATTGAAAAAGTTGAAATGTTAGATTTTGTTGTATAGTCAACATTGCTTTAGATACCAGATTAAAGGTTAGGAAGAGACTTAATTGTTGTCTTGATGCTGCAGGTTTGTTCTCTCTCGCTGGAAATGGCGTGGTGCTGTGGGTGTTCTCTTCCACCAGGAGTTTGCGTTCAGGCACCAATTTCCTCACCATCAACTTGGCCTTCTCTGACCTCCTCATGATGCTTACTCAGTTCCCTATTCTAGTGGTGAATTGCTTCAACCAGTCATGGAGTCTGGGACCTTTTGCCTGTGAGGTGAGTCTTCATGGAAAACATGACTCAGCTTTCATAGCGTTGTTTTCTCACAACACTGACAAGGTACCAATAGTGTGTTAATCTGAATACATAGTCATATATACTTCAATATACCAAAGTTTATTTCTATTGGAGTTCAGAGCTATTTGTGAAAGGTTAATGTTCTTATTTGAATACTAAATTACTGAAACATCAAAGTATACACATCATACATATATGCACCCACTAGCTAAATTAAAAATATGACATCGTTACATAACATCGTTAGTCACGGTAATATTGACCCTTAATGTGTGCATGGTGCACAGGTGTGTGGCTTTTGTGGGGCACTGTTTGGCACGGTGTCCATCCTCTCCTTGGCACTCATAGCTATTGACCGATACAGGGCCATCATGTCTCCTTTCGGCAGTAAGCTACATTTATATTTCCTGCTTTTCTGTCATTATCTGATAACATAAGGAAAATCTATCATCTACCTTCTATGCCAGTGTAATGAGTGATTGTTTTAGATTCCAGACTGAGTATGAGGCGTGCAGTGTTGTGGTTGTGTGGTGTATGGGTGTACAGTGCTGCATGGTGCTCACTGCCTTTCTTAGGATGGAATCAGTATGTTCTTGAAGGTTTCCTGACAAGGTGTGTCAACAAAAACTGTTTACGTTACTTCATATTGCTCCTCTTGTCTATTTCAATGCGTTACTTGCAGAAAACTAATGAATGTTTCAAACTGACAACTTTACTGCAAAATTAGTTTAAATTAGTTGGGTTTTTTCCAGCTGTTCTTTTGACTACCTGAGTGATGACTACTGGAGCAAGTCGTATGTTGTGATGCTGTTCCTGGCAGCCTATGCCTTGCCTCTCATGGTGATCTGTTACTGCTACTTCTACATCTTGTTTTCTGTCAAGCAACACGACAAGGACATACTCAGCCACCACCGCGTCCAAGGAGAGGTTCAGGTACGTCAATATTATATTAATTTACTATGATATATTTTGCTTTAAAGTGTCTCTTCTAACACATTGTTAACCTTGACATTAAAAATATCATAGCATAATCTATGTTAATGGGATGTAATTCAATATATTTACAGCTATCTTTAACATGAACTTCACTCGTATTATTCGACCAATGTAAAAAAAAACTGACCTTTGTAACAAGACTTCTTGTTACAAAGGAGGCGGTGATACAGTGGTCAGTGTTTGGGCATGACAACCTAGGGTCCCGGGTTCGATCCCCCAATATCCACTGGTCACCTTTCATTATTTGGCATCACCTCCGAATGACCAATGACTACCCAAATTGCTGCCATACTGTCCTCAGACGGGACTTACAATGTTATATGCATTTGAGGCTTTAGCAGCTATTAGCCTCTCTTCATTCTCAAGATATTCAAGAGAGAACGTAAACTTTCGAGGCATCACTATAAATTTTTTTTTAAAACCCACGCCAAATAACAGGCGAGGCAAGTCCATCTGTGCCTCACCTCTATACGATATCTCCAGACAGTTAAGTTTCGTAACCTGCAACGGCGTGAGGCACAGCTGTCACGAGTGGTCTTGCTCTCTATCTTCTTCTGGGCACTGGCTTGGACACCTTACGCTGGTGAGTCTGTCTTCATCTGTCACAATTATACCACAAAACATTACACATACATGCAAGGTTAACTTTGTATGAACAGTTCCATACAATAATGACTCTTGATTTAGGTTTGCAAGGAAGCACTTTGTTTATATCAGTGTGGTCTTATTAACTGACTTTTAATTTTACAATGATACAAATAAATCTACTGATGATATTGTGTTCCTGTATGTCCAAGCTCCAAGGGAAGACCTGATTGGGTATTACTGACTGTACTTTGCTGTAACAGTGGTGTCCCTACTAGGTGTGTCTTCCTGGTACAGCCTCCTCACCCCTTTGGCCACCGCCCTACCTGCACTCTTTGCCAAGCTCTCCACAGTCTACAACCCTTTCATATATGCTATCTCTCATCACAAGTACAGGCAGGTAAGTCCTGTATATCAGTGTAATATGGCATTAGACATACACATATATTATCTAGTTAATATTGACTCGTGTAGAATATTTGCCAGTTTGCATCGGTGTTGTGGTCTAACCTTTCTACCTTGATCCCTTGGTAGGAGCTTGGTCGTCGTCTGCCTTGGCTGTGCTGCGTCCTACCGTCACAAGCCTACCAACCCTCTGCTTCCATGCACTCCTCCACTAGGTCTGATACATCGGCCATCTTTCACTTCCTCTCCAGATCCTCCTCCGTGGTCTCCTCCAGGTGAGCACATCCTTGTCCTTGTCTCGTAATGTGATGGGGCAACTGAAATTTCTCTAACCTATCAAAACATGTCACCTTCCTTCTATAATCTATATCAACTCTACACTAACCTCTTCTCTATTTCTAAATCACAGCTCTATTTCCTCCTCCATAGTTTCCTTCTGTCACTTCCCATCACTATCATACATTATTTCAGTTCAAAGGCAGTATAAGAAGTCAATTTGAGCTCAAGCATAGCACTCTTATTTCCTACATCAAGCAAGCAAAAGAAGTTTTCACACCCTTACTTGCATCGTATAAAGACTATTTTTCTCTCCTTAGGAACGAGAAGGCCCAAGCTGACCTACCTAGTCCCAAGACCCTGATGAGTGATATGGCACTGATGACATTTCCCAAAGGATTTTCTCGTTCCATGGTCCTCTAGGTATACTGAGCTACCATCACTAAATGCAATGAGACCAAAAAAAGCATAACTACCTGGAATCTAAATACAGAAGTGGTCCATGCTAGTAATACTCAAGAATCTAAACCCAGGCTGGGTAACACTAAATATGATGGGACAATACGAACATAATTCTTTTTCTGTATGTTACCACTATATAAATACACACACTGCTTTGTATTCAATAGATAACATCCTGGCTTGTCACTTGGCAGGCTGAGGTTGTCGTCTTGCTCAAGGTCCACACTTTTCACCAATGATCAAGTGGTTAGTCCTCCTTGAGCAAGAGGATGGAGTGTGTGGTGTGTGAAAGGTCAGAGCCTTGCCTATAAATTGGGTTATAATGAGCTCTATCTAAACTCTCTCCGTGAGGGTAATAGTTGGCGCTCACGAGTCCAGCATGCAATCCTCAAGACTATGGTGAATGACACGCACACAAATACACTGGTCAGCACTTGTGGCTTTTTAATCTTACTCAAATGTGAGGTTACATTTCCTTGACATTACTCTACACCAAATTTTTGCTAAATAGACAAGAGTTGCACCGTGAAGGTGAAATTAACCAAATTACCTCGAATTAGGCTTGTTATAGCAACAGATTTCTTGATTGTGAACCATTAACCATCATGCCTTCTTGTCATTAAGTGAATAAACACATGCACATGCATTTTGCCAAATTCTATGGCTTTCTAATTTTACATCTATATTCTATTATTGACCTGTGGTGGGGCCACAAGATTACTACCACTATATTCCCAAGGATTGAAAAGGCGACAAAAAAGGACAGAATGAGGGGTCTGAGAAGCCCCTCTTCTATATTCTCTCCTACGAAAAGACAAAGTGCAGAAAAGGAATAAGAGTATAGTCTCTCTGAACTCTTATCTTGGCTATCCCCTTATAATGGAGATATCTATCTACATCTATAGCCCCTACAGGGAGGTAGCCAAGACAAGGTACATATACACTACTCTCACTAACCACCTAGGCTCCCACATATATTCTAGCATTCCAAATCTAGCATATTTGCCTTGTTCTCCGTTAGTAGAAATTAATGGAGTAAGTTCTCGGCATTTTCCCCTTTGTCCTTTGAGGTTGCCTTTAACAACCTGCTTGGAATAAGTGATCATATCAAAACAAGCTTAAAAAGTTATAAGAAACTTACAAACACTGAACAGGAATAACAAATATATTACTACAAAAACATCAGTATTTGTCCCAAATCACCAAAAAACGGGATTTTTTTCATGCCATTATTAAGCACTTTTCTGATTGTGGAGACAGTAAAATATATGAAACGAATGAAACTTAAAAGTAATCACCATCTATGATAATATCACATTAGCATAATGTGCCCTTAGCACTTAGGAAAAAATCAGTGTCGTATGTAAGAACAGGTCAACATTCTTACCACACAAGACTCGGCCAACCCTGCACCTCACCAACGTCTCTACACCAAGTCACGCTGTCAACCAATGAGTGTATTGGGTCATCTTGAACAAAGCCGTATTACACATCCCATATTTCATCTACCCATGTGTCAGGACCTCTAAGGTGAGTAAGACCACTTGCTGCTTTAGGCTCATCATCCTGAAAAGGGATGGAACACACTTAAACATAAATGTACAATAAGCACCATTGGGAGAGGAAGAATAAGTACATAACTTATACATGCAAGAACACAACCATTGTGTTCCTTGTGTCGTAAAAGGCAGCAAAAATGGATAGAACAAGGAGTCTGAGAAGTCTCTCCTCTGTATTTCTCCCAAGACATGACAGGATGCTCTTTTATATTTATCTATTTATCAGGCTGTTATCCTCTTAAAGGAGGCGGTGGTACAATGGTCAGCGTTTGGGCATGACAACCTAGGGTCCCGGGTTCGATCCCCCAATATCCGCTGGTCATCTTTCACTATTTGATATCACCGCCGAGTAGCCAAAGACTACCCAAATTGCTGCCATACTGTCCTCAGACAGGACTTACAATGATATATGCATTTGAGGCTTTACCAGCGATTAGCCTCTCTTCATTCTCAACATATTCAAGAGAAAGCAAACTTTCGAGGCGTCACTATAAAAAATCTAAAAACCTACGCCAAATAACAGGCGAGGCAAGTCCATCTGTCTCCCTGTGAAGAAGAAGCCTACTGGCGCCAACGGTTTATGATATATATATATATATATATATATATATATATATATATATATATATATATATATATATATATATATATATATTATATATAGTATATAAAAAGATAGCCAAGGCAAGACATGCATACACATACACTTTCCCTTAACCCGTAGACTAACAATATTTCTCCCCTCCAATCACCATTACTGAAGCATCACTCACCTGATCTCTGATGTCCCTAGAAGCAAACTGGCCACTGCCATAATGTGTTGCTCCTCTTCCTTGAGCAGCTGTACTTAACCATGATGGAACCGCTTGCTCAGCCTACAAATGAATATCAAAGTACTCACAGATCCTATCTATGAAATAAACAAATGTTAATATTCTAAAAAACTTAACCATGATCCACCAAAATTCTGGTCTAATAACTCAAGTCTTAAAAAATTTCGAATATCTTTTTACATCATAAGGCATTGCCTAAAACACATTTTCCAGCTGTATTCTCATTGCACCTCTTAAACTCACACTAATTCTCAAAGGTATTCTACATGGTAGGCTGGAAAAAGGGAACAAAAACATCTCTATAGGCTTTAAAATAATAAATAAATAAAATAAACAAAAATTAATTTTAAAAAAACCCACATTTTTTAGTATCCTGAGTAAGTCTTTAGCTATGGAGTGGTCATGCTCTGGGTCGTAAAAGCTGACAGAATGTCCACGATTGCCAACACGTCCGGTGCGACCAATCCGGTGGACGTACTCATCACCAGTCTTTGGAAGGTCGTAGTTGATCACGTACCCAACACCTCTAATATCTGCATCAAAACAAGTTGCATTCAATATCAAATAACGTTACATATTGAACTGGGCTGGACTGACGTCCCTCTTAATGGATGTAACCAAAATAAGATGTCTACATATTGTTCAGAAAGAATTAAACCTCCTGTCCCCCTCTGTACCATGTCTTATGATAGGAAGAAACAATATAGAGGGCCTCACAGTCACCATGATCTGTTGTCTTTTATAACACAAAGGGAAAACTGTGGCAGCATTCTTCCAACCTAGCTGCTGAGGTTACGTTATTCATACAGATGATGATTTCAAAACAAAGGTTTGCTGACTGATAATAACATTCCTTGAAGTTATGCAAGCCAGTGAAATTAAATCATTCATAAAGTTACGTGAAATGTCGAACTTATATTTGTGAACTTTTAAAATTTATGAAAAAAACACCTCACCTAACCCTCGAGCAGCCAGTGAGGTTGCCACCATCACTTTGAACTGGTTACACCTGAAGGCATGCAGGGCTTCCTCACGTTGCTTCTGGTACCGGGCTCCATGCAGTGTGACTGATCGAAAACCATTACTACTGATGTACGCTCCTATAAAATCAGCTTGACGTTTCATTCTCACAAACACCAACACTTTTTCTTTACCTGTAAAATATAATGAGATCTACTGTGGCTTGCAAGACATTATTATATTGAAAAAAAGAACAATAGAATGGTTGTCATGAGTATATCATTATAATTACCATGTCTTTGTACAACAATGTGCTGTAAATCTATACTAGTAAGACCACACTATCTTACTATCTTCAAGGCTCCGCAGGTACTCAACAAGCTTCTCTCTCTTGTCAAACTTTGCTACTTTCACAATGGTCTGACACACATCCTTGTTTGCTGCACCCACTTGTCCCAAAACAAGGAAGAGATAGTTGTCTAAGTAGCGCAGGGCACACCGCTGCACCTGTAATTACAAATAGTGGTGAGTTATTGAATCTATAATGCATGTCACCACACACACACACCAGGGTTGGAAAAAACCAGGGATTTTTCTTTTATAAAAAACCAAACCAGTTTTTATTTTTTTATTCATATTCATATGTAAATCAGTTTAAACAAGCATTTCAAAAGTAATTTAGAGTGAAATAAAAGGATTAAAGTGTTATCTGAAGTAGTGATGGAAATTCGACTCTTTTCAGGGAGTTGGTTCTTTGGTTCACATTTACTTAATAGAAACGGTTCTTTCGGCTCCCAAACAGCTCTTTCAGCTCTCAAATAATATTTTTTAAAGTAGTTTCACATATTCTGCTCATAATCTTTATAATTTATTATATATATATATATATATATATATATATATATATATATATATATATATATATATATATATATATATATACATACATATTATGTATGCAATATGTCACACACACACACACACACACACACACACACACACACACACACACACACACACACACACACACACACACACACACACTATCAATCTTCTTTCCTTATCGTTTATATCAAAGTAACAACTAGAACATAAGCAAATGAAACTATGAAATTAAGCTCAAGATTAAAAGAAAACCCGTTTGATGTAATTTATATAATTTACATATTTTCTTTTTTATGTTAAATATATTTTTAAAAGAGAGAGAGAGAGAGAGAGAGAGAGAGAGAGAGAGAGAGAGAGAGAGAGAGAGAGAGAGAGAGAGAGAGAGAGAGAGAGAGAGAGAGAGAGAGAGAGAGAGAGAGAGAGAGAGAGAGAGAGAGAGACGCTAACACACTTACTTCCTCCGGGAAAGTTGCACTAAACATCATAGTCTGGCGTTCCCCTTTAGGTGGCATATCTGGGTGTGCCAACAGCTTCTCCATGTCCTGAGTGAAGCCCAAGTCAAGCATGAGATCAGCTTCATCAAACACTAAGAACTTCAGGGACTTCAAGCTGATCTTTCCCATCTCCAGGAGGAACAGCAATTTTCCTGGCGTAGCTATCATGATATGACAACCGTACTGGTGAAATAATACAAAATATTACAGGAATGGTTGGTTTACATATATAAATAATGCACCATAGAAATCATCATCCAATTTTGTATTAGACATAAGAAGTAGGACTGTAAAAATGGCCTTCACTAAGAGAATTAAGAAATTTTGGATGCATAGACAATGGTGGAACTAGTTTAATTGCATGACTCAATTTGCATCAAGTGAATATATATATATATATATATATATATATATATATATATATATATATATATATATATATATATATATATATATATATATATATATATATATAACCAGGTTTAGGCGTACAATAAAGTATAAACCTCATAATGTGGTTGGTGTTCAAATCTTAGTGAAGTACAAGAAGGTGATACGTGAGAATAAATACCTTCATACATTTCAACTGGAAGCTTGTTGCAACACCTCCGTAGATGCAAACATTCTTGACCACTGTGTGTAGAGAGAACTTGCGAGCCTCTTGAAAGATCTGGACAGCCAGTTCTCGTGTTGGAGAAAGAACAAGTCCTACAGGCCAAGCAACCTCATCATTACAGTGACTATCAACACCATTCTCCAGGATATAGTGTAGCATTGGCAGCAGAAAGGCAGCCTGAAAATAAAGTTTATACTCATTAACATTCTCTGCAACATCTACGACACGTCTGAGCAATACACGAAGGATTATTAAACACTATTCTCAACTCTCATGTCTAACAAAATTCAAACCAATAATACTGTAAGCCAAGACAGTAAACTAAACCCGTTGAATGGCATAAACATAGCAAGTCAGTAGTGTGTTATTGCTGTACTACAAACACCCACAGGTAGATTATTACAAAATAATGAAACAAAATGATACCTTGAATGTAATTTTGAGTTCTTACTGTTTTTCCGGAGCCCGTCTGAGCACAAGCCATAAGGTCCCTTCTATTCATGAGGATTGGGATGGCATACTTCTGAATGGGTATCGGCCTTAGAAACTCAGCCTTTGTCAAATTATCGAGGAGCACCTTCCGAAGACTCATGTCCTTGAAGGCTGGCACCGCTTCAGGTACAGGACCTTCCCCAGTGACCTTCATGGGTATCTTGTTATAGGCCTCAAAGTTGACCCCTTTTTTAACACCTAGGTCAAACAGCTCACTCTCGTCTAGTTCCTTAGGATAAAACAAGGGTGCTGGTCGCTCTGAGTCCTGCTCGTGTGTGCCTAAGGAAGCTGTCAAGGATATAGGAGTCAATCTTTACTCTCCTCATGAATTTAAGTTGACATTTTTTATATATATATTATTTTTATATATAGGTAATTGATGTGGGTCAAGATGGAGGGTTAGAAGCTCCTCCCATTAAATTTTTTTATTACATGTCAGTAATGTAAAAGTGGATCTTATCACTATTTTTTGAAGGTAAAATGAAAGTTTCTCATTGAGTTACTTATTAAAGCAGTTACCTCTTCGTCTTCCACCACCACCACCACCACCCATGTTCCTTCCATGATTAGTCTTCTCTTTAGGGCAGTTCAGTGAGACGTGACCCTCCTCTACACACACTGGCTGCAAGGGTCAAACAATACATCACATCTTTCATACAAGTAACTTACACAAGCTCCTGTATTTCAAGTCATACAGTAAGTCTAAGACAAGTAAGGAGTGTAATGAGAGGTGGTTTTAGTTGTATCAAAAGTCAATGATTCAATTTATACCTACATTGAAGCAGGTGTCTCCTCCCTGGCCTCTAGCATGCCCTCTGTTCCTGTCACGCCTACGCCCTTGCCTCCCTCCACCAATATATCCATTAATGAACGATACAGCCACGTCATACGACACTCTACCTCCACCTCTACACTGAAAATAAAAACAATGGACTGTATATTTCAAATAAAGGGAAAAAGCATTCAAGTGTGTAAGGTATGAAGTGGCCGAGCTGATCACTAAACTTTGACTAAATATTAGATGTAAATTTCATCTAAGTACTAAAGATAAGGATTTAAATATGCCTATAATCAAATGTAGACAAGTTAATTAAGCCCTAATATAACCAGACAAACTTAGTGCAAATAAAACAATTATGTACTACCTCTAAACACAGATTTTCATTTTCTAGTTAAACTTTGTAGCTGATGCATTGGGACCTGGTGGCGTTAACTGTTTCAAGAAATGTCTCACTCATTTTTTACATGATATTCCTTGTGAATGTTACAACCAACTACACTGGATGATTGTTAGTTTGGTTGGCTGTTATGCTTACAATAAACCTGCTAATTCACATTTTGGGCCTAAAACACACTTTCCAGCTGTATTCTCATTGTCTCATGTTGTCATCTATCTATTTTGTGTGTTGGCATAATAACCATTATGACCTTCCCTGTGTGACAGCCAAACTAGGTAACAACCCGTAACTGCCACACAATACATAATGTTAAGTAAGTGTAATGGTGTATGTACCCAAGTGGACTGCATCGTTGAAGTGTTCTTTTTAAGTTGCACCGGTGAAGTGTTCCTTGTGACAGGTTTTTCTTCGCTGTCATAATCTGCCGCTGCATCATTGAAACTTGATGCGGATTTATTCACCAACACTGGGAGCGGCAATTCATTTTGTTTAATATCTGAAGAAAAAAAATCACCGGCTTACATAAAGAACATGAACAGTGGAAGGTCACAATAGGATGAAGGATGAGACGGAAAAAGATGGTGGCTTCTACTAACTACAAATATCTCTAATGCTTTATACCTGACAACTAACCATCCTTTGTTCAGATATATAGATCATTGCTAAGCCTATTTTTATCTATTGATTGATCTTTTTGAACAAATGACCATTGAGTCTGCAAAATGTTACAGGATCTACACAAGGCAACTCTCTGTATGTATATCTATATTTCCATTCAAGGAGAGAGAGGCAAGTCTGTACAAAATGAGACCACAAGTGCTGTCACAATGCCTGTACTCCCCACAACAGCTTAAATTTACACCCATAACTATTAAACATACACCCATAAATAATAAACATACACCTTGAATCACAGGCTAGTCTGTTCACAAATGATGCAAAGATCTACAGGACCATCAGCACAGCCCAGGATACAGAAATACTACACAGCGACATGGTTAGACAGGAGGAGTGGAGTAGCAAGTGGTTGGTGACTTTCAACTCTGCTAAATACAAACTCATATACTTTGGGAGGCAGAACACGAGACCAGACTACACCTTCAACGGAGTCACTCTGGACATATCAGCCATAGAAAAGTATCTGTGGGTCTTGGTCTCCCCTGCTAGACTACAGGGTACAGTGCTGGACACCCTGTATGGTTAAGGATATACAACAACTGGAGAGAGTTTAGCACACACCAACAAGACTAGTGGCACAGATTGCACACACCCCCTACGAGGCTAGGTGTGGAGCCATGGGTCTGCAAACACTGAAGGATGGGCGGAGGTGAGGTGACATGATACAAGTGTACAAGATCCTCCACGGGTGTGAGCGACAACCTCCCCGCCGCCAGGTTCTCCCAGCTGACCACCACCAACCTGCCACGCCACTCACTCAACATTACCAAACACACCCACTGGACAACTGCACTAAAGGTCAATGTGTTCTCCACAGGAATACTCAACAATTGGAATGCCCTCACCTCACCTCATCAAGTGATCATAGCACCGTGTATAGTCGTTTTTAAGACTAGGTATGATAAGCACTTGAGTATAGCAATTTAGTGAGGCTTCTTATTACCTCACTAATGATGACTAGGTAAGCATGACCATAAATATTAACCATACATAAATATTACACATACACCCAAAAATATTACACATACACACATCAATACTAAACATACATTCATAAAGACAAATATTATACAACCACGGCGACATCACACACCCTTATCTTACCTCGAATATCCACACACACACACACGCCTTACTTCCTGCCCATTACTACTTACATGCCTACAACACAATACATTATCAGAACGTTCATAATAATACAATATTTAGCCAGCACAGTTTAAATCTACATTAATTTTGGCATAAATATTGTGAAAAATGTAGTGTTGGAGGGCGGTAAATATGTAGATTAATTCAACTTTACTGAAGCCTTAAGTGACACCTCTGAAACACAGCTTACGACACTCAGACCATTTTAAAAGTATTATGAATAGTATTGAATGGTGACTAACAAGTGGCACCATTTAGAGTCTAGAGTGCCAGCAGTGCCACAAACCTAATGACAAAAAACTATATAAAAACAAAATTCAAACACAATGGAGCTAACGATTAAAGTTACAATTGTCAGGTTTCAAAAAAAGTAAATAAGATGGTCATTATTATGCCACGATGATTAATGAAATAAACGTATCAAAACATTACTTACCTTTACATGTAGTACCTATTTCAATCTCCCAATTTTCATCCATGTTCACGCATTTACTCCCCCCAAAATAATAAATAACACAAAGGAGTATACGTTCTGAAATAAATTAATAATTGTATAATAACAGAGCACATTGAACACAAATGAATATTACCTGATTATTCAAACTACTCATATTAATAATCCATCCCACTTAATCACCTTCAATACATTAAGGAATACTTATAAACCATTTAGGAATTGTATGGTATGATTTAAGTCGTCAGATGATACCCAGGAAAACAGATAACACTGGATATAGATGAACTTATCGGAGAGACGCAAAAGCACAATGACGGCGGCGAGGAAGGTGAGATCGTGAGGGTTCGAGAGACAGCAAGGCAGGCGCTGAAGGCAAGGCAGCTGTAAAATATTTGTTTAGATATGATTTGATACATATACAGAACATATTTATCAATTATTAGTTATAGATTAAAATAACATATGATAATAAGATGTAATTAGTGACTATAATCTAACATTGAGAGATGTAGACAAAATACTGACGTCATGTTGAGATCACTGGCAGTCACTTGTTAACTAAAAGACCTGTTACATTATTACTTGTTGATGGCATTGTCTACTGTTTACATGGCTTTATTTTCCTAGTTTACTTCAGCCAAACATTACAAGAAAAATATGTTTGTATGATAAACAGAATTAAGAGATAGACGCATTAATATAGTTATGTTGTCCAATTTACTGACCTAATTATTATACATTTAATAATACCTTGCAAAGTCATTAATGGTGATTTTCTACAGGCAGGTTGAGGTGCTACTACTAGTATTGCAACTACTACTACTACTACTACAACAACAACAGTTACAATGACAACAACAACAACAGCAACTACTACTACTACTACTACTACTACTACTACTACTACTACATAACGAAAGCTATAACAAACAAGGACACAAGTAAATAATTGATAAAAAAGAATAATAACAACAACAATTATAGTAATGACAAAATTCTGATTATCACGTATGTTAATTATTCCTCCCTTCCTTTCTTCCCGTTTATCTTTCGTTGTAATTTGTTTGTTTGTTTGTTTGTTCAGTGAGCAAACAAATGAACACAATGAATTAGATACGCTGGTCTATCATACGAGGCAACGAATGAAATAAAAAGAAAAGGAGGTTATGAAAGTGTAAGTGTGACGTAAATACTGTTCTCTCTCTCTCTCTCTCTCTCTCTCTCTCTCTCTCTCTCTCTCTCTCTCTCTCTCTCTCTCTCTCTCTCTCTCTCGCCCGTATCCGCTGGTTGGGTGCAGGAGGTAAGTGGGAGGAAAGATCTAGTCTAACACTGAACGTCACAGCGACACCATCACCATCACCATCACCATAGCTCATCACCATTCCTCATCACCATCACCATTAACAGTGCCACCAGAATGCCACTTTCATCACCATTATCATCACCATTCGCCTTACCCTGTAAAGTGGCACTAATGTCATCATCATTACCATCATCACCACTACCACAATCATCACCATCATCACCATTACCACAATCATCACCATCATCACCATTACCATCGCCACCATCATCACCATCATCAGTGCTGCCAATTAACTGTGCTATCACCACCATCACCACTGCCCTTATGTGGCCACGTACTAGTATATAGTGCCAGGCGACAGTGCCATCACCACCACAAGCAGTGAGGCAACAACAACAACAACAACAACAACATAATGAGTGCAATTCACCGTAACAGGTAATGAGAGAGAGAGAGAGAGAGAGAGAGAGAGAGAGAGAGAGAGAGAGAGAGAGAGAGGAAATAATACCCCTAACCGGCCTACTTCCTAGCATCATTGAGGGAGGGAGGGAGGGAGGGAGGGATGAGGGTTGGTCACTGTTACGTCACCTCACTCAGTTCAATGCTATACTACCGTCACCACAACGTTCAACCTCATCAATGACGGCCATGAGGAGAAAATAACGTAAACTTTATAAAGAAACACCATTTATATGTGAATGATAAACAGAAGGAACACGTGATAATATCCTAGGAATTATATAAACTATGAATATTCTCGAAAAAAAAATACATATATACAAATAATAGGAACATTATATGGAATTAGATCAAAAAAAAAAAAAAAGTAAAACAAATTGAAAAATAAACAAAGAACAAATTTTAAAAAAGTATAAAATGTGTAAAAATTTTGTAGCGTAGCGAATGGTAGAAAATGGAACGTCAGTTTAAGAAGATTGATAGCATCATGGGAGGGTAAGCCACTCTATTCCCACGATTACCAACCTTTATTATGTTTTTAAAGGAGCTAAAGTAAGGCTGAATCGTGAGAGAAGAGAGGGTGAATGGAGGAGGAGGAGGAGGAGGAGGAGGAGGAGAAGGAGGAGGAGGAGGAGGTGGGCGGTATATGTGGTGATATGACATCATACACCTCCTCCTCCTCCTCCTCCCCCTCCTCCTTCTCCTCCTCCTCCTTCATTCATGTATACTTTCAGGGTTATTCATTCATTCTTTCATTTCCTTCCTCATTCACATCTCTTGGTGGACAATTACATTAAGTGACGTTTAACTTATAGACTTAAATGCTTGTTTCTAATTGCTTCCTGACGCACCACGAGAGAGAGAGAGAGAGAGAGAGAGAGAGAGAGAGAGAGAGAGAGAGAGAGAGAGAGAGAGAGAGAGAGAGAGAGAGAGAGAGAGAGAGAGAGAGATGCAGACAGAATATGAATATACTAGGTAAGAGACGCACGAATATATAAAGGAAGATAAACATAAAAAAAAAAATAAGAGGAGGAGGAGGAGGAGGAGGAGGGGATGGGAGGAGGGCGCCACTCCAGGATGTCACCATTTCTCCCTTATTATCCAATTGTGACCATCAGCATGTCTGTGCAGCTGGTCCCTACTCCTCCTCCTCCTGCTCCTCCTCTTATAGTGGTGGTGGTGGTTGAGAGAACTTACCTCCCCTCAAGTTTCCCCTTTCCCTCTTCCCTTCCTTCCCTTGAAATGGCATTAGATAAGAATTACCCCTTATCTTACTACACCTGTTACTTCGGGTTACCGCATAGCACTATTAGCATGACACCTACCCTACCTGACCCAAATGAGACACAGTTGTGCTTCAGGGAGGTGTAGGGGGCGAGGCGTGTGTGTGTGTAGGGGGAGGTGTGATGGGGATGAGTAGGAGGTGGTGATATGTGATAAAGGGAAGAGGATGCTAGATTAGATAGCAAGAACCGCCCATCTGAACAATGAAACTCCTTTTTGACACCCACTACATGCATACACATACACGCGCACACACGAGGTAGTCTCTTCACGAGCTTGTCAGTGTCAGTACGTGGTTTCTCCTCCTCCTCCTCCTCCTCCTCCTCCTCTTTCCTTGTCCTCCTCCTCCTCCTCCTCCTCCTCCTCCTCTTCCCTTATTCTCCTCCTCCTCCTCCTCTTCCCTTGTTCTCCTCCTCCTCCTCTTCTTTTGTTGTCCTCTTCATTCTCCTCCTCCTCCTTGTTCTTCCTTTCCTTCTCTTCCTCCTCCTCCTCCTCCTTGTTCTTCTTTTACTTCTTCTCTTCCTCATTCATTCTTGTTATCCTATTCCATCCTTCTTTATTTCTTCTCCTTCTCTTGCTCCTCCTCCTGCTTTATCACCATCTCCTAAGGCTAGTGTGTATGTGCATCCTTCAGGCACACACGCGCACACACACACGCACGCACACACGCACAAAGGTGAGATGAAATAGCAATATTGTATTTTAATGTATATGTGTTTATTTATTTCTAATTATGTATTATTGTTTTTTTTATAAATTAGAATGCGTGTGTGTGTGTGTGTGTGTGATGTGTGTGTGTGTGTGTGTGTGAGTGTGTGTGTGTGTGTGTGTGTGTGTGTGTGTGTGTGTGTGTGTGTGTGTGTGTTACGTAGGCCTATAAGTGAAAGTGGGAGGCCTATGAGCTCATTCACACCCACTTACAGCACGATGGATAAGATTATTCATTTATTTACTTATTTACTGATTTACTCAACCATATATTTATAGTAGTAGTAGTAGTTATAGTAGTAGTAGTAATAGTAGTAGTAGTAATATTGTTGTTGTTGTTGTTGTTGTTGTTGTTGTTGTTGTTGTTGTTGTAGTAGTAGTAATAGTAGTAATATCATTCTTACTATAACTACAACTACTACTACTACTACTACTACTACTACTACTACTACTACTACTACTACTACTACTACTACTCCTATCCTGTGATCGCGGCATGGGGTCGTAGTGACTGGATCCTAGGTCGTATCAGCACCTGTTTGTCTGCTTATCATCCCGCGGTATTCACAGTCTAGTCGTTGTCGTTCTTAACAGATAATCTCTCAAGTAATTCTTTCATCTATAACACCGGCGCCACTCCAAGGTGTAGTTACGAAATATCACGTGTCGTGTTACTATTTTTTTGTTTTGTTTTGTTGTTTTTTTGTGATGAAAGTATTGTAATTGAAATGTAGAAATATGTAGGTGTCTGTGTTTTTTTTTTTTTTTTTTTTTTTGTCAAGTGTGTTATGTAGGTTGATGATGATTATGATGATGATGATGATGATGATGATGATGGTGATGATGATAATAATGATAGGTAAATTAATCTAAGGTGTGTTTTTTTCTGTAAGATAGAAGATGGGGTCAAAAATATATATTTCTTTTTTTTTTTAAGAGGGAACAAAACAACAACAAAAGAAAATATATACGATAACTCAGCAAAATAAATAGATAAATAAATAAATAAAAATAAAAATATGATAAGCGAATGCAACAAGCAAAGCCAAACATATGAAGGTGACTGTACCCTCATATTCCCCCTCCACCCCCCTTGGACATTCCCCTGGGAGTGTGGTGTGAGAAGAAGTGGGCAATGGTGTGTGTGTGTGTGTGCGGGCAGTGGGTAACCGTGAGTAGTGGTGGTGGTGGTCACGTGTAGAAGGTTATCGTCTGCATACACTCCTACCATATTTTATTTTTAATTTTTAAGGAAGTCTATCCTATTTTTTTCTTTCTCTTAGTTTTCTATGATGATATTGCTACCTGTATTTTTCATTTCTTTAAGGGTGACTTAATTAATATTGAAAAATAACTAAATAATCTTCGTAAACACATTTGACGTGGTTGTTCAGTATTCTACACTTCTACACTTACACTGCATGTGAATAATGGAAAAGTGACTTTGCATAATGTTATGAAGGGAAAGTATGGCAGAGAGAGAGAGAAAGAGAGAGAGAGAAAGAGAGAGAGAGAGAGAGAGAGAGAGAGAGAGAGAGAGAGAGAGAGAGAGAGAGAGAGAGAGAGAGAGAGAGAGAGAGGGAGAGAGAGAGAGAGAGAGAGAGAATCCTCGTTTTACGTTGGTCAAAAGATTAGCCATGTCTTATCCCTCCCTTGCTCAAATTCCCTCCATCCCTCCATCTCTCCTCCATGCCTCCATCTCTCTCCTCCACCCCTCCCTCCCTCCTTCCTACTAACCCTCCACCCTCATGGTCAGACTTCGCCTTATTCAGTGTTATCATAAAAGAACTGAAACTTTCATGACCTGAAGTGGATGGTGGTGATGGTGGTGATGGTGGTGGTGGTGACTTGAGTTAGTGAGGGTAGAAGTGGTGATGGTGATGGTGGTGATATTGGTGACTTGAGTTAGTGAGAGTAGAAGTGGTGATGGTAATAGTGGTGATGGTGATAGTGGTGATGGTGATGACAGTATAGTGATGAATGCTGTTATAGAAGTACACATCACCACGAGGTAGCCTGGAGGAAGGAGAGGTGGATGAGTGAGTGGAGGGGAGGGAAAGGAAGGAAGGGAGAGAGGGAGAGAGGGAGAGAGGGAGAGAGGGAGGGAGAGAGGGACAATAACGGAGGCAAGAGGATTAGAGTGACCAGGTCGGCGAACTCAAAGACGAGGATAAGATTTACATTTCCTGTTTTTGGTGAGTATCCCTGTTGTTCCTTAGTGCCCCCGACCCCCACCCCCCGCACCCCATCCCCCGCCCCCTCTCCCCTCCCTCTTACCTTCCCTGTCCCTGTAAATCCCCTCCCCTGGCTTCCTTTCCCCCAGTGTTCACCCAGCACCATGGAAACGCCCCCAACCCTCAAACCTCAAATCTCCCCCGTGGTGCACTCAAATCCATGGGGGAGTTTAGAAACGTGACACTTCGACTTGTATGTATAGCTATTCGTCTCCCGCTGAGTCATGGCGTTTCATTGTAAATATTTGACCTTGTAAGTGTGCAAGGTTCGACCCCCAAAGCGCCGTGGTAACTGTCCTAGCTTAGTTAAGTTGAGATAAAGATTGTAGAAGAAGTAGAAGAAGGAGCTGCCTTGTGTAGGTCAACCTCTTTATTTTCTTGTGTTCTTATGTTAAGTGGGATACATTAATTCCTAGTTATATTGGTTTATTGTATGGACTGTACTGATGTGTCCTGTACGTGTCCTAATTCTTCACCGTGACTATACACGACGCCTTGGGAATACGAAAAAGAATACAAATTTCGACCAGATAGTGAGAAGGAAGAGATGTTCAGCCATAGCAACCTATTACAGACATTTCTATCCCAATTAGATTCAACAACAGGACACTTACACCAAAACGCCCTACAAAATGAGACAGTTCGACCACAAACAACAACAACAAAAAAACAGGACATTCCAACCACAGCTTCCAAAACTACCCAATTAACCCCAAACTTAAAAAAATACAAAAAACGAATAAATAAATAAAACAGGACATTTCGACCACACCAAACTTAACAAGACAATTCTGTTCAGCCTCACGAACAGGACATTACGACCTTAGGACAACACGACCCTAGAAAGACATCTTGTTTCGTGCCACCTCGGTAACACGACTCACGGGAGGAGATCAACACGACAGTCTCCACATCTTATCTCCTGAAGGGATGAAAAAAAAATAAAAAAATAAATGAAAATAAATAACAGTAAGGCTGAATTCAGGTTCTTGCTGGTGTTACGTTACTGTCTGTTACACGCTACTGGCCCTTCAAGTAACATGCGAGAGGTGTGTGTGTGTGTGTGTGTGTGTGTGTGTGTGTGTGTGTGTGTGTGTGTGTGTGTGTGTGTGTGTGTGTGTGTGTGTGTGTGTGTGTGTGTGTAGTGTGGTGGTAATGGCGCTGGTAGTACACCCTTGTTACACCCTTGTTACACCCTGTTACACCCTGTTACACCCTGTTACACCCTGTCCCTTTTCAGTGTTCTTTCTGTTCTTTTTCATACTATTTTTCTCGTAATCTTAGGTTTTTTTTCTCCTTTTTTTTTCTTTTCTTTTCATTTATCTGGTGATCCTGTTTTCGCCGTTATGTCCCTGGTCTCACACCCCGTAAGCCTCTACCTCCTCCTCCTCCTCCTCCTCTTCCTCTTCCTCCTCCTCCTCCTCCTCCTCCTCCTCCTCCTCCTCCTCCTCCTCCTCTTCCTCCTCCTCTGTCGGCGTCCTATTTTTTGTCTAAATTCTCAGACTTCATAAAGAAAACTCGCATTTTAATTTGAAACAGTCCGCCGAGACACCATAAACGCCTCGGTATAATATTTTTTTTCCTCTCTCTTTTTCTCTCTCGCAGAAAAAAAAAAATACAGACACAAAATCATAAGGTATAAAAAAAAAAAAAGCACATTCGCTCTCGTCTCTTAATGAAAATTTATAAATGAGTGAGTTTTATGGCATATGAAGAAGGAAGAGGAGGAGGAGGAGGAGGAGCAGGAGGATGAGGAGGAGGAGGAGGAGGAGGAGGAGGAGGAGGAGGAGGAAGAGGAGGAGGAGGAGGAGGAGGAGGAAGAGGAGGAGGAGGAGGAGGAGGAGGAGGAGGAGGAGGAGGAGGAGGAGGAGGAAGAGACTGAGGTGGAGGAGGAGGAGGAAATAGAGGAGGAGGAGGGTTGAAAATGATGCTCGTGGAAGGAGAGGAGGAGGAGGAGGAGGAGGAGGAGGAGGAAGTGACATGCCTCCTAAACTACAGGAAACAAGGTGAGGGAAGGAGGGGCAGGGAGGGAACAACACGTAGCGAGGCGAGGCAGGGCAGGCCACGCTGGAGTCTGCGGCCGCACCCCTTCTGTGGAGGAGGAAGGCGAGGCCAACCGAGTGTGGCGAGGCAAGAAAGACCAGGAAGCCGGCTGATTGTTGACCAATTGTAGCGGAGGCTGTGTGTCCTGGCCCAGCACTCGGTCGTCCGTTTGTGAATGAGGAAAATACGCAGACTTGTGACGACTAAAACGAGGAAAAGGAGGAGAAGGAGGAGGAATAGGAGGAGGAGGAGGTCTAGGGGTGGTACTAAGGGGTGTATGGGTGAGGGCTGCGTGTTAAGCCTAGTGTACAGCCTGGCCAGGAGGTGTCAGGGTGGGTTGGCCGGTGTAAACTTTATGGTACTCGCGGCTTTTTTGTTTATGTAACAGAACTAATAAATTTTAGAAAGTTTCTCGAGCCCTACACACTCTGGCTCACCGGCTTGGCTTGAGGAGTCTGTCTGAGAGAGGAAATAATCTAACACGTGTAGAAGATTGATTGATAAATTATGCGATATTAAATTAATATAAGACATTTGAATACAATTAACTACATTTACGTATATATCATTTTGTACTCATCGCAACTATTTGATCATTATTACGAAACGTTCCATCTTAATGTGACTCACTTGTTTCCTTTCTCATCTTCACCTCCATCGACGAGGCTGACGGTGCATTTATTAACACTTCCTGCAACACAGCTGTCCGACCTCCTGGGGGCGCGGCGCTGCAGGGGATGTTGAGTGAAGCGGGAGAAGGGTGTTGAGGTGGAGGGGTAAGAGCTGACACTTCACCAGGCGGGCCCGAGGCGACGACAGGGCGGGCATGACAGAGGGAGAGAGATGCTGACGACGAGGGAACTGACGAATTATTGAATCGTAATTGTGATTGCTCCGTGTGTTGAGGTTTGTGATGACACACCCGCCATGTGACCAATACTTCAATCCACTTCCGTGAACTTTATATGTTATTTTACTATTGAAAAACATACGAAGTACTTCAAAAGACCTGATCGATATTTATCTGAATTAAATCATACGAGTTTTACGACTTTTTCCATTTTTTTTAATGAAGTCCAGACAGTCTCCAGTGAGCCTTTACCTGAAGAACGACTAACATTCTGCAGAAGATCACGACGAAGGGCCTCTCTCGTGCCCTTGAGGCCCTGGACAATGTAGGACAAAGGCGAGAGTTGCTGGTTCTGGTGGTAGTGGTAGTGGTGGTAGTGGTAGTGGTGGTAGTGGTAGTGGTGGTGGTGGTGGTGGTGGTGGTGGTGGTGGTGGTGGTGGTGGTGGCATGTTGTAATCCCAGATGGCCCACTCTCACCCCCCCTTCCCCCCTACTCGTCACTCCATGCCTTCCTCCTCCTTCTCTTCCTCTTCCTCCACTCCTCTTACGTATTTTTCTCTCTCTCTTTGTGGCGTCTTATAATCACTAAACATGTTCTCGATTGGCAAAACTAACACGATTAACAGACTATGATAATTATGATAGCCGATTTGTCCTCCGTTCAAAACACAGAATAAATGAACTAATACAATAATACAACACGTTAATAAAGACGGTAATGTAATCCAAGGTTAATTTAAACACATTCACACCTCACTCCCCCACCTGGAAACAACGTATAACACCTTAGCGTTTAATAAAGGTAAATATACTAGACTATTGCCTTCAGTTTAGACACCTTACCGCCCTTCCTTCCTTCATCTCCCTCCCTTGTCGCCTTCCTACGTATAATACAGGAAATGAGTAGAGGATTCAGCCCATCTAAAGCACGGAAGCATACACACACACACACACACACACACACACACACACACACACACACACACACACACACACACACACACACACACACACACACACACACCTGACGTTTTTAAGGTGTTCACTATAAGCTATTTTAATTAAGGAAAATGATAAGGAAAAATAAGTATGTTTTTCAAGGTTAACTATTACTATTACTACTACTACTACTACTACTACTACTACTACTACTAC
>JAXIVD010003738.1:0-7500 GCA_036785275.1 Cancer borealis
TTAGATAAATTGAGTAATGTAAATAGTGTTTCGTGTTTACTTTGTATACAGATAATATGTTAAAAAAAAAATTAGCTTGACCTTTTGTAGACATGAGTTGGTATTCAGAGTAGAGAGAATGTTGTTATGTGTATGCTAGTCACGCTTCTTCCATCACCTCGTTTTACTGGATAGCTTAAAAGTCTTTGTAAAGCAACACAGCAACATAAAGAGAGAGTGTGTGTGTGTATATGTATGTGTGTATGTGTGTGTGTGTGTGTGTGTGTGTGTGTGTGTGTGTGTGTGTGTGTGTGTGTGTGTGTGTGTGTGTGTGTATGTATGTATGTGTGTGTGTGTGTGTGTGTGTGTGTGTGTGTGTGTGTGTGTGTGTATGTGTAGGGGGGAGCTGGGCGGCACTCAATGGTGTAGTTCAGATGACCAGCTGAAGGGGTGTGACCTTGACATAGCTATAACGTGGAAGGTCACTCTATATGGTGTTTGGGTTCGAGGCAGCCACTCCACCCAGGCTTACGATTATTACTCCAGCAGGTGGTTGTGACCCATTATAGTGTATTGTGCCTGGTAGGGAGCCTCGTTCACTCTACATGGGGCAGGGAGGGAGGGAGAGAGAGAGAGAGAGAGAGAGAGAGAGAGAGAGAGAGAGAGAGAGAGAGAGAGAGAGAGAGAGAGAGGGGGGGAGAGAGAGAGAGAGAGAGAGAGAGAGAGAGAGAGAGAGAGAGAGAGAGAGAGAGAGAGAGAGAGAGAGAGAGAGAGAGAGAGAGAGAGAGAGAGAGAAAGAGAAAGAGAAAGAGAGAGAGAGAGAGAGAGAGAACATTCCCTCCACGCCTTGCCACCTCATGCTTACACGCCTCGGCCACACGCACCCTTTCTGTTGTTAATGGTATGTAACACGCAATGACTCGCTCGCGTGCATAGCATAAGTAAACATTAACCCATTTGACCGTAAATTAGTAGCAGAAACCAATTACTGACTGTGGAGACAAATGTGGTTTTGAATTACTTATTTATATTACGAAGTGGACATATACCTACGAACAAGATTGATTGATTAATTGTTATGTTTATGTAGACGAGATTCAATCACTCGCCACCTGTACGCCAACCCTCATGCCACTCCCCAAAGAATACCAAACCCACAATCAAGGATAATTATACGCCAGTGCTACACTCAGAACAAAAAAAATCCTTGTTTTTACACCAGTACCATCAATGAGGTGTCCCTACCAACAAGAGCCGTTTGACCCCAACATAACGGCTGCAAATAACACACCAGCACTAAAAGGGAATCCAAAGTAGGTAAAATTACACAGCTCACTCACTCACTCACCTCACCTCACCTGACCCTCCTCTCTTTCCTCTTTTCATTACTAAGGACATGAACTTTCACCTTTCCTATTCTCCAACCTGACGCCTCTTCCACCCCCCCTCCACCTCCCCTCCGCATTCTCTTCACTTACCTCCCTGCAATGCCACGTTCACTCACTCACTCGGTGCTGTTGAAACCAGTAGACTCACAGTAACCATACTATACATCCCAGTGATTTGTTGTAAAGGAGTGTGGGGAGACGAAGAAACGTTTGCTCCCCTGGTTTGAATGTATGTAAGGAAAGTGTGTCGCACGAAGGTATGATAGGAATGAGATAAGATAAGATGCCATAAATCGGTTCCCTTAGTTTCGACGGATCGTTAAAAGTAGAGAGTGAAAGAGAGATTACATAGACAGACAGACAGACATAGTTTATAGCACTCGTACCATATCCTAATAGCTTATGCACAAATATAAAAACAAGAGCAACTTTCTGCACAGACAGTACTTATATATAATGACAAAGCAGCTATACACGTACACGTCAGACCTTTCAGTCAAGCAAACAATAATCGGTTTATCATATTGTATTTAACGGAGTATCGATCTGTTTTCCATGGAAGTGAAGAGGAGACGGACGAGGAGGGAATGTGATACTAGCGTGAGGGTTGCAAATTATAGAGGATCGACACTAGCAGCCCCGCCCGCCACTCACACTCACCACCCTGCAACATTCTCTCACGCCAAGCTTCGCCCGATATTTTGTGAGTCTCTAAATCAGATGAGTGTTTCGTGTGAAGTAGGATCAATACTGAAGGCATGAAGGCATTGGTCGTTCGTTGGGCATGGGTATGGCGGGGGTGTGAGAGGAACGCAAGGCTCTGACGAATGGAAATCGATGTTATAGTAAGTCTTTAGATCGTTGGGTATTTTGCTTTAAGAGACTGTAATCATCTAGGCAAGAGACATACATGTATTGATGTAGGTCGATGCATCCTTCATCTAAAGCCATTATGTTCATTTTCATGATGTATTTTTTTGGTGCAGCATAAGTACGTGGCTGAGTGTGTTGACTCCAGGTGTGTCTTGTTCCGAACTTCAAGTCAAGAGTTTATTCTTTATTAATGTTCAATAACCCTCCCATGAGCCTGGCCACGACCTGAAATGTCAAACCATTCTCTCGACAGATTTTTAAAGTTTCTTCCTCTGCTCATGACACTTCCGCAACGAAAGCAAATATATTATAGTATTTTATCAATGGGTGTTGTTTTTATACTAGTGGTAAGCCTTTTTAGAGAGTCGATAACGTTGATCTGTCTTGACTTAGATGACAATAACAGGACAGGCGCGTGTGGTCCACCTCGCCACGCTTCTATTGATGGTTGTTGCTTCCTAGAACTGTGCTTGTGTCACTCAGCGTCATTCGGATACACCAGCTGCATTGCATTGGCATGTGCCTCTTGTGGTAAACTATTGTAATAATATAACTGTCAAAAAACATTGTTATGGCGTGGGTGTTTGTTCTGAACTGACGATATTTTCACTAGATTATACATTTTCTTCATTGAGCTTTGTTTTTGTTTCTTTGTCTTTGGAATTACGAGTTTTGCCATTTTATGTTGGACAGTGGACTTGTATTTATTGGCAGTACATACAAATAGACGTTGAAAATAGGTCAACATGAATAACATAACATAACAAAAATTATAGATATTGTTAAAGTAATAGGCAAAAAAATTAAGATAAGCCAGAAATGTCCCTAAAGGAGCAGATAATAGATGGAGGAAAGCCTTGACAGACTGGATGTGAGGAGACACCAAGTGCAGCAGAGACAGACCAGACAGAAAGTAGTGAGATGAGACTGGAAAGTTTTCTGGAACTTGGAAGAGATGAGGACAATGCCGTGACTTATGAAGAAGTTTTGGAGAGGCCTTTGTTCACATGTGGAGATATATATGTATATATATATATATATATATATATATATATATATATATATATATATATATATATATATATATATATATATATATATGTATATATATATGTATATATATATATATATATATATATATATATATATATATATATATATATATATATATATATATATATATATATATATATATATATATATATATATATACATATATATATATATATATATATATATATATATATATATATATATATATATATATATATATATATATATATATATATATATATATATATATATGTATATATATATATATATATATATATATATATATATATATATATATATATATATATATATATATATATATATATATATATATATATATATATATATATATATATATATATATATATATATATATATATATATATATATATATATATATATATATATATATATATATATATATATATGTATATATATATATATATATATATATATATATATATATATATATATATATATATATACATATATATATATATATATATATATATATATATATATATATATATATATATATATATATATATATGTGTATATATATATATATATATATATATATATATATATATATATATATATATATATATATATATATATATATATATATACACACATCACAACATTTCATGAACTAAATTAATATGGATTCAGTTTCTTTGTGTGAAAAAGATACCAAACATTTATGGACTTGCTTCCATTAAAAAAAAAGATTGAAAAATAAGTTGCCGTCAAAGTTTTATCGTCAAAGTTTTATAGCGGCCAGGATAACCCTGTATTTCTTTATTTCCTTACTTGGCTCCGAGATCCTGAACTTGAAAAACAAAAATGAAAAAGAGAATAATTTGTGTTGGAGGTTGGAATGGAGCCGAGCAGGAAGAGGCTGTTGGGACTACTCATGTCACCTTCTTTGGCACACCACACACCACACACCCACACACCCAGACACCACACACCCACACATCCACACACCCACACACCCACACACCAGCACATCCACACAATGATATCAAAAATAACAGGAGCCCACGGTTATATAAGTATAAAAAAAACTTTATTCCATTCATCATAATGAAGGTAGTTGAACCAAGAGTATGAGCTGAAATAGAGTTTGTTACGGTAAGTTTGTGAGTCTTAAGGTTGTGTGCGTGCGTGTGCGTGTTCGTGTGCGTGTACTGTACTATAGTGAGGGAAGGTCCGTCTGGTTTGTGTTGGCGTGGTGGGAGTGACTTTTCTGGCTTTGTTGCAGTCTATGTTGCGGTTTGCTGAGGTAAAGGATTCCGTGTGACAGTAATGCTGACGATGCAGGGTTAGGCAAGCAAATATGAATGTGGTACGAGTTCACAGCCAGCCATCCATACCTTTAGTGGATATTTTCAGTTGTCTACCTATTATATCACCTCTTCCTCCTCCTCCTCCTCCTCCTCCTCCTCCTCCTCCTCCTCCTCCTCCTCCTCCTCCTCCTACTCCTCCTCCATATCCTCCTCCTCCTCCTCCTCCTCCTCCTCCTCCTCCTCCTCCTCCTCCTCCTCCTCCTCCTCCTCCTTCTCCTCCTCCATATCCTCATCCTCCTCCTCCTCCTCCTCCTCCTCCTCCTCCTCCTCCTCCTCCTCCTCCTCCTCCTCCTCCTCCTCCTCTTCCTCCTCCTCCTCCTCCTCTTCGTCCTCCTCCTTGTCCTCCTCCTTGTCCTCTTCCTTGAGTAGGGAACTTTTTGAGTAGGAGAGGGGCCAATAGCGTGCTCAAGAGCCACGTTGAGCGCATGTCTTTTTTCTAAATCTTCGTTAGGGATGACGCAATGCAGCATAAGACAAATCATACCTGTTTGTCATAGTTTAGAATGATTATTCGTGAGTCAAGGACGATTTAGATTGAATGGTTAGAGAGAGACAGATTCAGTTCAGTTCCTCCTGTCAAAATTAATGTTTTTTTCTTCTTTTTGTATTGTTTCTTGGGTTTTAGATGGAATGTTAAGGGTTAAAGGTTAAGAGTCCTTCTCAGCCCGACGCAGGTGTGTTTGGCCCAACCTGCCTGCACCTCACGGCAACATTAGGGGTCTGAGCTCCGCCAAAGACTGATGACCCTCTAAGCTCAGACGTTAGTACTAAGCCGCCTGATGGAAAGCAATGTGTGTGTGTGTGTGTGTGTGTGTGTGTGTGTGTGTGTGTGTGTGTGTGTGTGTGTGTGTGTGTGTGTGTGTGTGTGTGTGTATGTGTATGTGTGTGTGTGTGTGTGTGTGTGTGTGTGTGGGTGTGGGTGTGGATGTAGGTGTGTGTGGATTGGGGGGGTGAGAGAGCAAGAAAGAGTGAAAAAAAGAGAGAGACTAACTGATTAGAGCAGACCAAGAAGAGTTCAGTGGTCTACCTTGGCCTTTGTAGTGGTTGGTTTGCCTATAACATGCTTTAACGGAATAAACTGTGTTGATAATTACTCGAAAAGCGACAGAAATAGAAGGCAAAATGCTTCCCTTCGTATTTATTTAGTTTAATAGCTCCTCCTTAATTTTATAATTTTCTTTGTAGCAAGAGAACGGTTCTCCCTTGAGGTCTGCGCCCCACTTGGTGATGCTAATATATGTGTTTTACCAACGCGAGGCACAGGTGTATGTGGAAAGGCTAAATATTTTCTTGTTCTTACTTCCACACCTTTTACTGTGAGACTAATAACATATAAATAGGACCACCTTGAAATTTAGTGGAAAAAGGTATGATGTATTAAGTATATACTACTCTTATTAATTACTAAGCGTTGATCAATAGCTTTATTCTTATGATATTCTAAGCTTATTTATATCTTATTTATATTATGTTCTCAGTAATAACTTAAATATTTTGTTTCTTCTTTGCAGGAACCAATGAGAGTTTCGCTTCACCGATGGGACGCTGCTGTGTAAGTACCTCCCTACTAACGCTGAAAGGTAATCACGCAACGCAATCTTTTTCAGGCTACTGACAGCTGGGGTGAGGTAAGGTGGAAGGGGGGGAGGACGATCCATGGGGAGGAAAGGGGTGATAGCTGGTGGGGAGAGGGTACACTGAGATAATTGTCTATCGTGGGGTTTTGGAGGGGAGACTGGAAGAGGTGATGTCGCAAGATTTGAGGGGAAAGAGGTGGTTCAGTGACAAGAGAGGCTTAGGGAAGGTGGAGGGGAAGGGGATAACAGAAGGGTAGGATAGTAAAGGGGATAGGTAGTGATTGCGAAATGGAAGGGAAGGATGGGGGAAGGGGAGCTGCCTTTACGAACACTGATTTAGGGTGTTGAGGCAGGGTGATGATTGGAGGAGAAGGGTGATAACGGGATGAAGGGAAGAGGGAGACAAGGGCTGGAATGGAAGGTCTAGGGTTTTAGGCAGTGATAGCAGGAGGTGTGGAGCGGAATGGAACAGGACGGCTTGGTACTGTACCCTAGGGAGGAGAAAAGAGGAGGAGGAGGAGGAGGAGGAGGAGGAGGAGGAGGAGGAGGAGGAGGAGGAGGAGGAGGAGGAGGTGCTTCGTTCTCACATCAGCATGGGTCTAAAGGGAAGCACAGTAGCGAGACAGATTTAGATATCGACTTCTACTATTTTTGAACGCTGCTGTTGAGTAGGAAGAAGGAAGGACGAGGATGAATGTGTCACGTTTACACACACACACACACACACACACACACACACACACACACACACACACACACACACACACACACACACACACACACACACACACACACACACTCAAAAGATGGAAAACTATTAGCGAGAAGAAGACGACATAGTTGGCGGGCGAGCGACCTCCATTTCCGCTTCCTCATTGTTATGGTCGTCTAAGAAATATGACGACATCTATGGGCGGTGTGTTTCTCCCCTCCTTGCTGGGGTAGGCTGGCGAGGGGAAGGATGGTGGAGGAGTTTAGGGAAGGGCAGAGGCATTCACAGTTATACGAAGGGCGGGGCAGTGCTGGAGGAGGAGAAGGAGGAGGAAGAGAAAAAGGTGAAGAGTGGCTTGTCTAGTCTTATGTTGTGTTCCATCCTTGTCATTTAATCACGTCAGCAGGTTTTTATGGTAATGGATACTCAAGATTATAAGCTGTTGATCGCCCAGCCTCCATCTCGGTATCATTATTTACATTAGTGTTATATTCTTTTTATACACTCGTGATATTTGGGAATTATAGTTTCTTTCAGTGAGTAAAACGATGAACGAAGTGAAATGC
>JAXIVD010003738.1:12500-17500 GCA_036785275.1 Cancer borealis
GCTTCAGCCATTGCTTCGAAATAGTTTATGGCACCCATTAATTCTGGTTCGAGACGTATTGTTCAGTGGGCCATTTGAGTATGATTTGCAAATGCGAAATATCTCATAAAAATCCTACTCAGGGTCCTCCTATGAAGAATTGGTCCGCCCTTTCACGACTTTTATTCAAGCTGAAATCACTGAAAACTCTGAAGCTGGAATAGGAATAGCCCAAGTTTGATTTTGCTTGATGGATTTCATGGATATTTTATGGTATAGATTTTTAGGAGGAGCAACCGAGGGTTATACTGATTAATGGCGGAATATATTGTTTTTTATATGTATATGTATTTATGGTAAAGTTTTGTAAAATGGATTCGTGTCTAGCTTCTTTTTGAACTGTCGTTTGTTCTTTCGTGTCTGGTGGCTTTTTTTCCCCTCCTTTCCTGTAAATTCTTCGACTTTTTTTTTGTTCTTTCTTCTCCCTTTCCCCTTTGTCTCCTCCCGCTGTCCTCTCCCTCCCCTCGCCTGCCTGGGGTCACATAACCACCACAAAGCATGGAGGTTGATGGATAGGAAGGGTTGGCGGCCAGACCCTTTTCTCCTGTGTGTGTGTGTGTGTGTGTGTGTGTGTGTGTGTGTGTGTGTGTGTGTGTGTGTGTGTGTGTGTGTGTGTGTGTGTGTGTGTGTGTGTGTGTGTGTGTGTGTGTGTGTGTGTGTGTGTGTGTGTGTGTGTGTGTGTGTGTGTGTGTGTGTGTGTGTGTGTGTGTGTGTGTGTGTGTGTGTGTGTGTGTGTGTGTGTGTGTGTGTGTGTGTGTGTGTGTGTGTGTGTGTGTGTGTGTGTGTGTGTGTGTGTGTGTGTGTGTGTGTGTGTGTGTGTGTGTGTGTGTGTGTGTGTGTGTGTGTGTGTGTGTGTGTGTGTGTGTGTGTGTGTGTGTGTGTGTGTGTGTGTGTGTGTGTGTGTGTGTGTGTGTGTGTGTGTGTGTGTGTGTGTGTGTGTGTGTGTGTGTGTGTGTGTGTGTGTGTGTGTGTGTGTGTGTGTGTGTGTGTGTGTGTGTGTGTGTGTGTGTGTGTGTGTGTGTGTGTGTGTGTGTGTGTGTGTGTGTGTGTGTGTGTGTGTGTGTGTGTGTGTGTGTGTGTGTGTGTGTGTGTGTGTGTGTGTGTGTGTGTGTGTGTGTGCGCGCGCGCGCGCGCGCGTGTGCGTAATATTAATCAAACAAAGATAATGGCATCTTATTGATCTGGACAGTTGATGTGCATATAATGGATTTATATAAAGCTTCTAAATCATAATCAATTTTCGACCTAAATCTACCCTATCAATCCCATTCCAACTTAAAAGGCACCAATAAGCTCCATTTGGGTCTTATCTTCGATCTCCATTGAGTCCTATGATTCCCTTATGACCTCTGGGAGCCTCCACATCGCTCTCCTTGACCCTCCAGCAGACAGACAAAAATTCCCATTCCCATTCCCATTCCGAATAAAAGATGCCCTGGTGCCCCCAACATGACAGACAGCGTGAAGGTTATGCCAAGTCCTCCACTCATTTATTTCCACCCGGCCAGACGAACCAAGGGAACCTAACTTGATTCTGATTCAGTTCTGCCACAGTACATTTATCTTCTCTTCTAAATGGTCTTTCTGTGTGTGTGTGTGTGTGTGTGTGTGTGTGTGTGTGTGTGTGTGTGTGTGTGTGTGTGTGTGTGTGTGTGTGTGTGTTATGCCCTCCGTCTTTCAATCTTCTGCCATCTTGCTCCGTCTAAGAACTGAGAAAGGCACCTCGCAAGACGGTAACCAGCCAGCCAGCCGCCGTGCATGTGTCAGCAAGGCCTGTTGTCGTCCCTGTCGTAGCTCACCACCACGACACCATTCCGCTTCCCACATGCCAGGTGTCTGTCAGCCGGGAAAAGCCGCCCCCTTCCCCGCCCCTCCGCCCCTGCAGCTTCATGGTGGATCCGGGAGCTGTGAAGACCTGATCCCCTTAAGAACCATCCTCCCCCGTCTGACTCTAGGAAAATGTGAAGATACTGTCCTATATGTTTATACTGAGAAGAATTATTGGCACTGTTTTAACTATGAAGTACATTGGATATGTTAACACAGAGAATGTTTATTTTTTGAAGGTATACACAAGAGAGAAGAGTGTGTATGTGTGTTAGTATCGCGAATGATTATGTTGAATTACACTTTGATAGCGAATGCACATCTATTTCAAGCTTCTCGTGACCTTTAGAAGTGTTTCATCTTGTTGGTTCACAGAGCAGCGGCGGCGTTACAATACAAGGACCAACAACTAGTACTGAAGCGTGCCGGCGATGCCTTCCTTCATTATAGACCGTTGCAAGTTTGAGCCTTTGATCCTTGTGTCCCCATCGTGGTTGTGGTCCATTAAGGGATGAAGAATGGTTAAGATCCATCCATCTTGGGGCGAGGGGGAGTTGTTGTTGCTGTTATTGTTATTGTTGATGATTGTGTTATTATTATTTTTGTGTTGGGTTTACTTTACTTTGAAGTCAAAACACTCAAGAAGACATGAGGGTTCGGTTCTAGGTTTAAGGATGTTCAGTCTTCATCATTGAGGTTACTGACTTTTGAGAAATGGCCAAGAGTATATTTGTGCACGTGAAGATGTACGTACAAAGGCACGTTACGATGTGTTGTCTTTGTGGGTTGTGAACGAAATAATAAGGTCAGTAATCCTTGCCTCTTTGTGAGCACGACTACTTCCAGCTATTTTGAACATATATAATTGATGCAAACAGCCTGACACACTGACCTAAGTAGCCAGTAGGTGCGTGAAGAAAGACAATTGGGTACGAAGTATGGTATGTCGTCTACCTCGCAGCTCTAAAGAGCATATATAAATAGGAAGTGAAGCCTTTGTTGAGTGCACACAAACAAAAGGAAACATTTTCCTGTGTTAATACTAAGTTGGTTGACCTAGGCTTCCCCTCACCTCACCCTCGACCCTGACACACCGTAGCCTACATTTTTGCTGGCGCTGATGCCGAGGCTAAAGATGATGGTGTTAGAGGTGGAAGGTTTTGCAGTCAGTCACACACGCCGTTCCACCTTCACACCATTGGTAGATGTCCGTTTCCATGTGTTCCATTCCATCCTCGTTATCGAAGTGACGTTTAAGTATAGAAATCACTGGACTTAATTTGTGTTATTGTGTAGGTCTATTAAGGAATGTTTGCAAAAATGTTAACTTGGTATATCTATTTTGTCTGTATTTGTTTGTCTCTATCAAATAATCTATCTATGTATTTATTTATCTATCTAACTATCTGTGTGTGTGTGTGTGTGTGTGTGTGTGTGTGTGTGTGTGTGTGTGTGTGTGTGTGTGTGTGTATGTGTGTGCGTGTGCGTGTGCGTGTGCGTGTGACATTTCTCGCCCCTCATCGCTGGTCTGGTACAGTTTCCATCTTTTCTCATTCCTGCGTCAGAAAATATACTGATCTGGTCTTGCCATCTGGTTCGTATGCGCCTCGTTGCATCCTTTCTCTTTCTACACCTTTCTCTCTCTCTCTTTCTCTCTCTCTCTCT
Source organism: Cancer borealis (assembly GCA_036785275.1). Classification (NCBI taxonomy): domain Eukaryota; kingdom Metazoa; phylum Arthropoda; class Malacostraca; order Decapoda; family Cancridae; genus Cancer; species Cancer borealis. Next base: position 16,032 of record JAXIVD010003738.1, read on the forward strand.
CTCTCTCTCTCTCTCTCTCTCTCTCTCTCTCTCTCTCTCTCTCTCTCTCTCTCTCTCTCTCTCTCTCTCTCTCTCTCTCTCTCTCTCTCTCTCTCTCTCTCTCTTATCTCTCATCTCCTGTTCTCCTCAGCCTCCGTTGACTCTATATTCGACTCTCGCTTCCCTCGTTTGTTAAATCCATGGCGTTGTTCCACTGATAGAGAATTAAATCTTACGTGGTTGGAGAAATTTATGTCAAGTCAGAGTCAGAAGAGCGATCAAAACATTACGGAGTCCCTGCTAAGTAGAAGATTGAGTTAATGTTATTAGTTCCTTAGTTATTTTATTATATACTCATTGCATGAAATATATGATAGTTCTAAGAATGCAGCAGGACAGAAAGTAAGTTGTTCTGGATTTAGTAATGAAAGTCATGAATGAATGAAGATACTGAATAACCCTTTTGCATTAGTAGGAGTACAATTAAGTAGAAAATAAATCAAGAGTTGTGTGAGCAGTAGTCATGTAATAAGCCAGTTCAGAGCAGTAACCATGAAAGTAACAGTAAGAAATAACAAGAAAGCAACACTGCGAGTGATTGTGTAATTGAAGACATTTATAGATGAGGACGTGATGAGACGGATAGCCATGGACTGGGACCTATTCAGAAGTGTTGTGTGGGTGGAGGAACACCTTACATATCCATAAAGAAACGGATAAAACTCTTGGGTAAAGCGAACGTAGGAGAGTGGTGAAATAATGGACGAAGATGATAGAGATCATTACGTTGATTATTAGGGAGATACGGATCACTCAGGTTCATTGTCACTAATTATGAAGGAGATGAGACGTGAAATTTGCAATTAAGATTCTTAGCGTAGGGTACTTCAATAATGCTCAATATTAAGGAGGAATTGTTGAGTGTTAATAAAGAAGAGAAAGATAGTAGTGTGGAGAGTACGTATCTAGTGGATGGCGGAGGAAATGAGTTTTCGAAGCCTTGAAGACCATTGAGTTCTCTTAATCCCATTGAGAAATAACACAAAGATGAAATAAGTTAATAGTCTCTGTGAAAACTATTTGGGAATCATTAATTTCAGTGTGCGAGTCAGTGTTCTTTAACCGCGTTCAGTGTTTCTCTAACTTAAACACACTGTTGCATTATTTGGTGTCATCTACTTACCATTTCTTACAACCTACTGATTGCAAGTCTCTCTTCCTCCACAGCGGTTCCTCTACACAAGATTTTCTATTAATTACTTACATACCTAAGGGGAAGGAAGAAAAATGCTTGGGATGAGTTTCCAATGTCCCTTCCCTCACTTGTTTACACTTTCCTGGGATTGTTTTGTAATTTTAGCGTCTGGTGTCTTGTCGGAGAACCCAGTACCATTTCTTGTCACTGTAGCCGGTGCGTGTTGCAAGACTAAAAACGTAATGCAACATAATGTGTTCACGAGCAATTTTAAAACACTGCATACAAGGCAGTA
>JAXIVD010003738.1:20000-22500 GCA_036785275.1 Cancer borealis
TTCCATTATAATTTAGTAATTTTGAAGATGTATTGTGTAGTAAACCATGTGTTGATTTAGCGTTATGAAGTGCGATTTGTTTGCATCGTTTGTTTGTGGTGGTGTAACAAATGCTGGGAGTGAGTGAACAGCTTGCTAGATTGTCTGGTGTGTTTCTCATGTGTGTGTTTGGCGCCGTTGTGTATGAGGTGCCCTCTGTCTCTGGGGTGTTTGCTCCGACTGTTTGCAGCGTCACGTTTGGGTAGGATCGAAGGAATCTCTTAAGTCTTCTGTGTTGTTGTTGTGTATTGTTTATGTTCTCCAAGGATCGCGTGACTGTATTAATTTATTTTTCTATTATCAGTTCTCACTATGCACGTAGGAGTGTAAGTGTTTATTATGCATACTACAGACAAGATGAAATGTTTTTTTATATCAAAATTCAAGATATATAAACGGAAGAGGCGTTTTAAAATAGCTTCTTTAAGTAAAATCTCTTAATCTTGAAAATAGGTTAATTTATAAAGACCTTTGACATCTTGCTCCTGGTGACATGATCGTTGTGAAGGTCATCATGAATTGAATCAAAGTTATTCATCAAGTGCCTTAAAGCTGACCTTTGGTGTTACTTTATCAGAGCTGAAAATACATCAAAAACTACCTCTGAGTGCTGTCTGTAGTCACTGGCCAGCCTTCATTTGCGGTTATATAGAAAAAGAAACAACAAATATATACATAACAAATATAAAACACACAAGCCCTTAACCCAGGAAGTAATGTTTTAAAATGGACCAACTTTTCCTTCATCACATTAGTTTATGATATACGACAAGATTCTGTATATATTCTACAAAAAAACAAAACAAAAACTTTTCGTATAGTAGAGACCATTTATCTATAGCATTCGTGTTATTTGTTATTTATCATAAGACAACAACAACAAGGCATTTTCCCAGCCGCACCGTAAATAACGCCGTGGCCGATTGGTGGCTTCCCGACAACCCATGATAAACGGGAAGCAATCAGGCGAGTGTTTTACCGGCAGGCACACATCATCCCTTTTGTCCGCCTCTACCTTTATATTGCTGCTTTTCTTTGGGGTTTGATGGTGAATATACAAATGAAAGAAAACATATAACTATAGGTATTATTATTGTTACGTTATTATTGTATTATCAGGCTTATAAAGTGCATTTTGTGGTACAGGTTATGATTGTGTATACGTTTGAATATTAATTTGTTCAATGAGTGACTCAAGTTTATATTAGCTGTTCCTTTGATATTTTTTTTTTATATTAAAGCAAAAGATGGTGGTCAGCAAATAAAAAAAAAAAGTATAATGGTCCAAGTTTTTTAATATTGCTTTAGCTTCTTAAGTTAACGGCACAAAGTTTTACACTCACTATGCCTTCCACCTTAGTTATGCTGCGAGAGTAAACCGGTTGGTATCATCACTTTTTAATTCCGTTCACTGCTAAGTCTGCAACACTTGCAACACTCTTGTTTATTAATGTTTCACAAATGACGATTTTCTTTAGGAAAGGAGTATATCAAAACAGAACTTATGGATTTGACTATATTGATAATATCATTCTGATAAACTCCCACAATGTACTTTTAAAGAGAGCGGCATTTTAACCATTTTCTTTACTAATAATGTAGAAAAATTTCAAAACTTCCACTCCGCTAGACTCTCAAATCTGAAGAAATTTTTATCAGATAAGGGAGCATTAAGCTGTATTATAACCAGTCATCTGTACCGTACAAATCCCTTTTTTCCATCAGTTTTTAGATCTTGTAATTTCGAGCCTTTTCAACCCATTTCACCTTCTATAGCGTAATAACTTCGCCGATAACAATGTTTTATCGATTTACCAACTCTTTAGGAACGTCTCAAGCGTCGCGGTGGAGATGAAGCGATTGAAGTGTTGCGTCAAGAGGTGATTATTTATAATTCAATTTTTATACATTTATGCTTTCCCTGTTTATGCACCAACTTGGTCTATTGGTTTATTGACATCTGTGGATATGAGACACTTAAAAAACTTGATATCAAACTTGTTGTATATAATTGATAATTTGGTTAAACTTCAGGAAAGTCTGACCCATTTTTAAAGCTAAGCAGAAACAATGTGCGTATGTATGTATGTATGTATGTATGACATTATTCACTCTTTATATAGTAACAATACGATTATCTTTAAACCTAAGTAACATTATGCATTGTAATATTTTAACCAGCTGCAAATACATACTTAAATCGCAACAGTCACAGGAATGTTTCAATCAGTACATATCATCTAACTTATAAAAAAATATATTAATCATTAGGAGTTAAATTACTGTGTAGTCAATTGGCACAGGAAGAACCTAGTTAGTTTTAGGTGGTTGCATGCTGAGTGTGTTGACGTGAAGGGCAGCAAGTAGTGACGCCCGACACAAACACATCACTAAACTTCATCAGTCACCTTTGTGTGTTCATCTCATGGTTGGCTTGGCGTGTTAAGGTTGTGGAAACATT
>JAXIVD010003738.1:25000-27500 GCA_036785275.1 Cancer borealis
AATACCACTGATTGTATACCACGTGTCTTTGTTTCTAAGGATTATTACATGTCCAACAGTCACATTTCCTTTCCTTGTCGAACACTTATACACTCGTTTAGGATTATTATTTTCCGGCCCTAAACTTGTTCAAATATTTTCCTGAAAGTAAGATAAGTAGGTAAATAGTTGTTTTTCTTCCGTTTTTGAGGCTCCGAGAGGTTAGCTTTCATTAGACACGTAAAGTAGTATAGGGAGGTAGTATTACAACAACCATCATCCACCCAACCACCCAAACATTTACCAACCATCATCCATCATCCATCCTCATACCATCCACCATCATACCTCATCTCTGCTACAGCTCATTAGCCACAGTTTTTACCACTGGCTTGTGTTACTCCCCAACCTTTCTACAATCCTTCCAACGACTAACATACCATTATATTAGAGAGAGAGAGATATATATATGTATAGAGAAAGAGCCAATACGAGCATTTCCACAGTTGATAAGACAATAAATACTGCAGTGAAATGCCTATGTATAAGGTAAATAAATAGGAAAAAGAATAACAGCTTGGCGGAAAAAGGAAAATGAGTTGAAAGGTTTCCCATCAAAAGGAGGAAAAAATCTCCCCCCACCCCCCTCGAAAAAAAACTCAAATTGCACTAAGTGAATGAAACGGGAAAAAGGGAAGTAAAAAAAAAAAAAGATTAAACCGAGCGAGAAAGAAAAATACTCCATCATTATTTCCTCAAAACTTGCTAATAACCCATAATGTAGCGTCGATAGCTGATGTGAAATTCATGAAAGCCAATTAAGGGATCCAGAGAGAGAGAGTTTGAAGTGAAATTCTAAAAGGTTCCTCGAAAAGAATGAAGAAAAAGTGAGAGAGAAGAAAAAATGGATGAATCTCAATGTTATGACGAAGTGGGAAGATGAGAAAAGTGAGAGGAGGGGTGAGGTAAAAGGTTAAGTGGAGAGGGAAGAAGAGGGATGTTCAGGGTAAGTGGAGGAGGGAGAGGGAGGAGAGGGAGGAGAGGAAAGACAGATAGATAGGGAAGTAGAGAGTAAGTCGAGATGATAAGAGGTCAGATGTGTTGAGTGTAATTAAAGAACACATATGAGTGGTTAGAGAACATTTTCTACACACACACACACACACACACACACACACACACACACACACACACACACACACACACACACACACACACACACACACACACACACACACCACAACACAAAATTATCATGTGTGTTTTTTTCCAAGCTGAATTCGAATGACATTAGTCTGCTGATGGATGCGCCTCGATGGATATTCGTTTTTTTTTTTTTATCTCCCTTCAACCTTCACCCACACTATGCAAACAGTCTCCGATTTTTCTGTTTTTTTTCTTCTTCTTCATATAAATCGTGGCAGGTGCGAGGTTGAACGTAAAATAAAGAGAATATCCACGTTTTTCTATTTTTTTTCGCTTTAGTATATACAGTATTAGATAAAACAGAAGCCAAATCACGTTCAGATGTGCCCTCAACGTGATACATATGTTACTATTTTGTGTTTGAATTGTAAATTTAAAAAAAGAAGATATATATATGCTGCAGTATGTCCCTTAATTTAAACATATATGCAGACGGAGCTATACGCATGCAAAAATGCAAATATAGACATTGAGATACGTATACATAATTAACATAGAGATAGGAGGTACATGGTTTAAGTCAAGGACGTATGGTATTAGGACACACACTCGAAAAATTGATCAAATAAAAAATAAACACTATTCGTACACATCATAGTAGTATAAAAGTGTATCCATTTTATCGTTGATTTTGATTACAATTTCTGGTACAAGTAACGTAACCTATATAGACATACATACATACATACATACTTACAGGTATACATATTACATATACCACACCACACCTGCCTCACCGTGACTACAAGTATACAAAGCATATTGCCCTTAGTAAAAGATGCATAGACACACACATAAAGTCACTGGCATACTTTCTTTCATACGAGTTTTTTATGTATGTATCCTTGGTTCTGGTTCTTATATAGGTTTTTGTAATGCAATGAGTGTCACCATGTCCTTGGCCGTTATGATATAGTATAGTACGGAATAACTACACACATATTCACATACGCACACAAACTACACACACATTAAAAACAGACTAATGTGATCCAAACGTGTTATTGTCTTATCCACTCAGCTGCATGTAATAAAACAACCTTACGTATCTCTCCAAGCATGTTTTCTTTTTAACAGCAACAAAAAGAAAAGAAAGGAGAAAGTACCTCATGTTGCAGTAGTATAATATGATAGAGGAAAAGAGACGTCGAGTGTTATGATAGATATCGAAAAAATAAAAGCAAGACAAAAACACCCAAACAGACCCTATCACTAGAACCATAACTCGTCCCCATCAAATATTCATGCCCTGCCTCACTACCCCGCCACCTCCGTCACTGCTGCCCCACTCTCCTCTCTCCCTCTCTCTCTCCCT